>JAQPPZ010010130.1:600000-852500 GCA_028583015.1 Wollemia nobilis | reverse complement strand
AAATTGATTCCTGAACAGTGCATAACCACATGGATAAGCTCACATTAACCCGTCAATTTTGAAGCCCTTTTGCGATTTGGAGGAATGATATATCAGATATCAAGAAGAAATTAGCGTGTGATAATATAAAGTTATACAAAAGAAAAGGTTATCTATTTCTTTCTTCAAATGCTGTATTTAATACAGCATACAGCAAAAAGAATAAATTCCGAGCTTTTGCATAGTTTTTTTTTGTAAAAAAAAAATAGGATTCATTAGTGCTTCTTTTTAGAACACCAAAACGTAACTGAATTAGTTCTAGTTACTCATAATGAATAAAATAAGAATTCAAATAACAAAAAGAACCCTATTTATCCTACTTCAAAAGAATCGAACGAGAAGCCGTATGAGGTGAAAATCTCATGTACGGTTTTGTAGAGCGACAGTAAAGGTAACTTATCTGTCAACTTTTCCACTATCACCCCCAAAAAACCAAACTCTGCCTTACGTAAAGTTGCTAGAGTACGATTAACCTCTAGATATGAAATCACTGCTTATATACCTGGTATTGACCATAATTTACAAGAACATTCCGTAGTATTAGTAAGAGGAGGAAGGGTTAAAGATTTACCCGGTGTGAGATATCACATTGTTCGAGGAACCCTAGATGCTGTCCCGGTAAAAGATCGTCAACAAGGGCGTTCTAGTGCGTTGTATATTCTTATCTAAGACTTGTATCATTTTATGATGATGCCATGTAAATTGCTAGAAACATGGTTTTATATGGCTAACCTAATAACGAATGTTTTGTAAGGGGACCAGAGCAGGCTAAAACAAATGCCCTTATTTTTTTGAAGGATATTTGGAACTATTATATGTCTAGGGTTCAATATTGAAATAATTTCAGGTTTCCCCAACTTTGTTTGTGTGAACAAACAATTCAAAAAATCTTGACCTTTTCAGAACAGGTTCGAGTCAAATAGCAATGATTTGAAACACCCTTTTTTTTCTACATTATTTTTAAACCTAAGGACTTCATCGTGTAGATAAGGAAAATACAAGATTTCCAATCATAGCAAAAGAAAGAAAGGAAACGGATACTCAATTGAAAGTGAGTAAACATAATTCTATGCATAAAGAGTAACTCTCATATATACAGATAGAATCATGCGGAAAGCCGTATTCCACGAAAGTTGTATGTACGGTTTGGAGGGAGATCTTTCATACATACCTTTAAAAAATAGAGATCCACCCTACAATATGGAGTGAAAAAGCCGAAAAAATAAAATGATTTTTAGCCTTTATGAAATAGATTCTTGAACCTTTTTCACACTCATGCCACGGCAAAGTACTGCAAAAAAAAAAACTGCAAAATCGGATCCAATTTATCATAATCGATTGGTTAACACTGCAAAAAAAAAAACTGCAAAATCGGATCCAATTTATCATAATCGATCAGTTAACATTGCAAAAAAAAAAACTGCAAAATCGGATCCAATTTATCATAATCGATTAGTTAACATGTTGGTTAACCGTATTCTTAAACACGGAAAAAAATCATTGGCTTATCGAATTCTTTATCGAGCTATGAAAAAAATCCAACAAAGGACAGAGAAAAATCCACTAGTTGTTCTACGCCAAGCAATACGTGGAGTAACCCCCAAAGTAACAGTAAAAGCAAGACGTAGGAGTGGATCGACTTATCAAGTTCCCATTAAAATAAAATCTACAAAAGGAAAAGTACTTGCCATTCGTTGGTTATTAGGAGCATCTCGGAAACGACCGGGTCGAAATATGGATTTCAAATTAAGTTACGAATTAATGGACGCTGCCAGAAAGCGCGGCAATGCTATACGCAAGAAGGAGGACACCCATAGAATGGCAGAGGCCAATAGAGCTTTTGCACATTACCGTTAATCCATTCCATATATAGATAGATAAATATATATCTAATGATCAGTAAAAGAAAGCCAAATTATTCGAAATAGATCAATATTTTTATTGGAACGAAAGAAAAAAGAAAAGAAGAATAAAACTTCAATGAGAAATTAACTACATAAATTTAATAAGTTCTCTCGGCCGGGGTTGGTTAATGACCATTCATCAAAAAAGTATACAAAAAGACCCAGAAGGCAAAGTGATAGATTATCAAAATAAATTTGGATAATCGAGATAACCCATCTTTTAAAAATAGATGGAAGCGATTTTTCGATCCAATCAGAGACTTTTGGATCACCTTTTTTATAAAGGGTATTGGAAATTGCAAATATATATATATTTGCAATTTATACTTTTTTTATTCTTACATGTCATAAGCCCTCAACTTTGTCAACTCTATGTGGATATTTTGGCTTTTCTCACACCTTTCCTTTCATTCTATTTTTTCGAAAAATAGATCCCCAATGGACTCTTTTGATGACTTATTATAGTTTAATTTCTATATTTTAAATCAAATTTCTAGTTGATTGACCATGTTAAAACTTATTCTTCTTAAAAGAAGAATAAGAAATTCTTTGTAATTTGATATTTTATTCTTCTTTTCTCCTTTCCTTTCTCATATTAAGGGGAATAAGGAGGATTTTTATTCCTCTTGATATTAAAAAAAATATACAAGAGAAATGTTTTATTATGTTTATGCTCATTTGAAGAGGAATAAGAATAAGAAGAATAAGGATATCTGAAATCTACTATTTTTCAAGATAAAAAGTTGAAGAAAAAGATTGAAACTTTTTCTGAGATTCCATAAAGTTACTAATTCATGATCTGGTATGTAAAAAATGAAAACTTCATTTTCAATTATACCCTTAAATCTTTTTTATGAAAGAGCTTAATTTGCTTCTCTTCAATGGAAATTCTATTTTTCCAGAATTTATCTTAATTTTTGGACTATTTCTTCTTCTAATGACTGATTTAATCTCTGATCAAAAAGATACAGCTTGGTTCTATTTCATCTCTTTAACAAGTTTAGTACTGAGCATAGCAATCTTGCTATTTCGATGGGGAGAAGAACCTATGATCAGCTTTTTGGGTAATTTCCAAACGAACAATTTCAACAAAATATTTAAAATTCTAATTTTACTATGTTCAACTCTATGTATTCCTCTATCCGTGGAATACATTCAATGTACAGAAATGGCTATAACAGAGTTTATGTTATTCATATTAACAGCTACTCTGGGAGGAATGTTTTTATGTAGTGCTAATGATTTAGTAACTATCTTCGTAGCTTTAGAATGCTTGAGTTTATGTTCTTATCTATTATCTGGATATACCAAGAAAGATGTACGGTCTAATGAAGCTACTATGAAATATTTACTTATGGGCGGAGCAAGTTCTTCTATTCTGGTTTATGGTCTTTCTTGGCTATATGGTCTATCCGGAGGGGAGATTGAGCTTCAAGAAATAGTCAATGGTCTTATAAATACACAAATGTATAACTCACCAGGAATTTGGATTGCGCTTATATCCATAACTGTAGGAATTGGATTCAAACTTTCTTTAGTCCCTTTTCATCAATGGACCCCCGATGTATATGAAGGAGTGCGATTCGTTTGACAAATTATTCCCTCTATAATAACTCTTTTCTAAAGATGTCTCTATTTCTAAAAACTCTATGGACATGCAGAACAAAAAAGGACTGTTACCCCCAGTCGGACTAAGGCATCACTTTTACCAAAAGTTTTTTTTTGCAATATTTTTTTTATTGAATTAAGGTAAAGCAAAGTCAGAAACAACTAATCTCTTTGAATAAACAAAGAGATTTCGCAAGTTAGTTATTACGGGTAGCTCTTACAAAGGATCAGACTAATGACGTATACAATACTTTTATTCCCTGTGTAGATGCTACATAGTAAGTTTTCATCCTTCAAAAACTACGAGTGTAAGAAAAGCATCCGTCGATAAAAAGACCACCCTAAGATGATTATCTCATGGCTACTGAGAACGAATCAAATCAGATGGTTTTATTTTTTTCTATCTCTTTTACTCTTACAGAACCAAAGTAGGAAAGATCGGAAAAATCAGTGATTTACCATAGGAACCATTGAGGAAGGATTCCTCGGAAAGTTAAGGATTAGTAATCCTTTCTATCAATTGAATAGATTCGGTCTTATACATACGCGAGGAAGGTAATAAAAAAGGAATAAGATTATTCTATTCTTCTTTTTTATAACTTAGGAGCCGTGCGAGATGAAAGTCTCGTGCACGGTTCTGAATGAGAGAAAGGAGCGAGGCATCCTCTTTTCGACTCTAACTCTCCCACTCCAGTCGTTGCTTTTCTTTCTGTTATTTCAAAAGTAGCTGCTTCAGCTTTAGCCACTCGAATCTTCGATATTATTTTCTATTTTTCATTGAACGAATGGCATTTCGTTTTGGAAATTTTAGCTATTCTTAGCATGGTATTAGGTAATTTCATCGCTCTTACTCAAACAAGCATGAAACGTATGCTTGCCTATTCGTCCATAGGCCAAATTGGATATATCCTTATTGGAATCATCGATGGGGACTCAAATAATGGATATGCAAGCATGATAACTTATATGCTATTCTATATTTTCATGAATATAGGAACTTTTGCCTGTATTATATTATTTGGTTTACGTACAGGAACAGATAACATTCGAGATTATGCAGGATTATATACGAAAGACCCTTTTTTAGCTTTGTCTTTAACTTTATGTCTGTTATCTCTAGGGGGTATTCCCCCATTGGCAGGCTTTTTTGGAAAAATTTATCTATTCTGGTGCGGATGGCAGGCAGGCTCTTATTTATTGGTTTCAATAGGAGCCCTTATGAGTGTTATTTCTATATATTATTATCTAAAAATAATAAAGTTATTAATGACTGAACGAAACAGAGAAATAACTCCTCACGTACAAAATTATAGAATATCTTCTTCTTCAATCTCAAAAAATTCAATCGAAGTAAGTATGATTGTATGTTCAATAGCATCTGCTATACTGGGAATAGCAATGAACCCTATTATTGCAATTGCTCAAGAGACCTTCTTTTAAAATATATTTATTCATTAAGCGTTTCTCTTACTAACTTAAAGAAGCAGTATGTTTGGCCCCATATCCCAGGGAGGGAATAGGTTGAGATTATGAGATGAACTTCTAATTAAAAAGTCAACTTGATCCTCAAATTAGAAGTTCATTCTATACCATAGATATACATTTTAATTTTGAGAAAATGTCATTCAAACGTACTAAATAGATATCTATGTCATTCCGTTCTATCTAGGAATAGATATATGCATGCATAAAATCGAAACTGCTTTTGACATATTATTAGTTGAGTGCCATATTCACTTCATTTTTTATAAAATCTTAGTTTTCTATTGATCCAAATAAAATGTTGGATTATATATATATATATATTTTTTTTCTATGAGATATCCTTCAATAATGAAAAAAAAAAGAATTGCATAATAGGATATATTAGACCTGGGCCTATGCGACCGATCGATAAGAATACTTGAATACTCCATTTTTGCCATATATTATATATGATACACATATATATATATGTGATCATAATATAGATTTATTATTCATGGAATAAAATTTACTTTTGAAATGCCTTGATGGTGAAATGGTAGACACGCGAGACTCAAAATCTCGTGCTATAAAGCGTGGAGGTTCGAGTCCTCTTCAAGGCATAATATTCATGATGCTTATTGGATACGCAATTCAATTACAAATACCAGATCGAATTGATAGTCTCTCGACAGACTGAGATTACTTATCTGTTGATACGAATTCTAACAATGCTTTTGGTCGTTGTTTCATAACGCTTGTTCCAGCAGTTCATACATAGTGTACTAATTTGATCTAAGATTTAAATTATTCTGCTGTGTTTCAGCAGTAGCATTTTGTATCACGGGGCTAAAGTCCTAAATGATAAACAAGAACTAATGAGAACAGGAAACAAAATACATGGGAAAAAGTAACATCTGGGAAAGATTGAATAAAAAAAGAAAAAGGCCAAATCTAAGGTGGAATACTTACTCTTTTGGTGTACATAAAGGAGTATATCTTGTTTCTTCCTACTTATTAACTGTATTTAATTAAAGACATAGATTTAAAATAATTTATATACCTCTCTCAAGGTATTGCAAGATTCGGGAGTTGCAAGTCAACAAATAGACCCATGTTGGATCCCTCTATAGGCAAATGAGGGATCCTTTATTTAAAATAAGAAGTGTAGAAAGCATACTAAAACCAAAATTGAAGAAATAAGGCGTAAGCATATTAAGCAAAAAAAAATAAGGGATAGGAATAGTAAGCATAGTAAGGAATTACTATGCTTACTATTACATAGTCGGGATTTAAAAATGAGGAATCTATCTTCAAATTAAAAATCTAGTCTCTTTTATTCCTATTTTTTTCTTCTGCTATTAAGTGTCGAATTTCATTTGCAAAAAGTATTCTCCTTTCCAACAATGTTTTTGTCATTTGATTCAATAGCATTCTGTTAGATTGGAACAGATTTAATAAATATTGATAACTCTCAAATAGAAAATGATAAGTAAAATAATCAGATAACCAACGGGTGGTTTCGGCTTGGCGATCATTCGCCATATTTTCCAAACGGATGACCATTGGTGAAACTTCAACCAACCAACGACCATATGTGAACGAAGGCATATATGGACAAATTTGTTTCCATTCGAAACCAAATGTTTGAATGCGTTGTACAGACACCATATGGTCCCCGGGTATAATATCCTCAAGTTTCCAGTCTTTCATGTTCAAAATTTTGTTCTCACTATAAACACCCAGGACATACTTACTTCTAAAGGGGTTCTGTGTTGCTTCTTTTCTTATTGGAATGTAAGTAATATAAATTCTTTTCAACATTTCTTCATTTATAAGAAGTTCTCGATGTGAAAACATACTAATGCGCTTCTCTTGAAAGACGAAACCCACGGGATCCCAAAGAAATCTTTCTAGGAAAAAGATTGAAAATTTAGAGGATTGATATTGCATATGATAATCCTCTGTATCAAAGAATTCTCCTAATATTATCCGCTGCCGTTCTTGTTCTTGTACCCTCGCTTTTATTTCAGCATTCCATTTATTTTGAGTTTTATACTTTTGGTAACTCCTCTTATAAAGAGAGCCTAATTTCTCCTTCATATACTCAAACTCAAGTATATCATAGTAGTAATATTGTTCAAGCAATTCGACGAAGTGGTTGGCTCTAAATAGAATATCAAATTTATTACTACGAATAAAACTAAGGCGCCAGGGCCTAGGCGCCCAAACTAGACGATTTAAGAAATCGTCTTCATCTTGATCTTTATAAGCTCCAAAAATATCCTTTTCTTGTCTAAAACTCTCTTTATTCACGAGAGAAGAGATCCCTCTTTCAACCATATTAAAATTATTTTTCACTATGGACCGACCAGCAAATGTGAGTATCACTTCCGACTCAGGTCTACCCCGATATAATATATCGAATCCTAATGAGAATTCCACCAGAAAACTTTCTAAAAGACTAGAGGCTAGAGCGAAATCATTCTTAATGAATCCATCGAGAGAACGCCAATTATCTTTATTTCGTTCCGATATAAACCAAGAATCTTGAGCTGCTGATCCGGCCAAGCAACCCAAAATATGGGAAAATATAGTAAATTGCTTCACAGTTGCTTCAGCAATTGAAGGTTCTAAATACCAATGGGAGAGATAAAAAGCCCTTGGCAACCAGAAGTCTGTAACAAATAGGGGATCCATACCCATACTTCTAAGTGTATTAAGCGTATGTTGTATAAAAGACTTCCCTACCTTATAGGGAAGTCTTTCCTGTTGGCGTGGCTCGTATCCAAACAAACCCGTAGTGGTTCGACTAAAAGCAAATCGAATTGTATTAGTACCTATAACTGATTTCTTTTGGTTAATACTAATTAAAAAAATTTCATTGGTAAATCCTATTAAATCGCGCGCATTAAAACCTTTGGTTCTAAATCCAAATTCATCAGAACAGGACCATTCTTTTTCTAAGTAGATCCCCTTGCTGCGTAAAAGAATAGGAAATTCCCTTTGTCGTTGTAGGAAAGGAAGCAATCGAATATGGATTGATCTATCTAATCCATCAGAACCTATTGGAAATGGGTCCACTTTTTTAGGAAGATGAGTTGAACCAATTACAATTCCAGGAAAATTTTCCTTAAAGAGACGTCGCACCAATATAGAAAGGAAGAACGATCCAAAATTAAGTTCATGAATGTTTGGAATCCATATTATACAAGGAGACATGGCTTTTGCCAATTCGAGGGCAAGCATGAATTGTTGTATTCTTTTCAGCCGCAGATTTTTTTTCAAAATATCCATATCCATATCTATTCTGTCTAATTTGTTTTCGGCAGTATCGTCAAAAAGACTAGGAGCATAAAGCATTGGATCTTCAGCTTTTTCTTCAAATTCATTTTTCAAGTCATCTCCACGGGGCAAGAAATATCTCAGAGATATTCTTACTAATGGAATATAAGAGTCTGCTGCTAGACTTTTGACCAAATAGGATCGTCCAGTGTTCATAGGACCTATCAAGAAAATGCGTTTGGAAAAATAAGAGGAGGATGGTCCTAAGTTGAGTGATAGAGGGTGAGGGTTTACCTGGGAAGAGCGCTGATTCCATAACTATCCCCAGGCAAATGTTCTATTTTTAACTTCTTCCTCTCGTATATACTATACGGATAGATATATTCATTTGGATGCCGAAGAGTAACAAAATAACTATCCATTTTAAAATCCTTCAATAGATACACGCAAGAAACGGGCTAATTCGGTAGCTTTCTGTTCCATTTCACGTAAAGTAAAATTATCCTCAGTACGAGTTAAGGGAATTTCTTGTTGGCCTTTTATTTCCATATAAAGAACACGAAGAGGAAAAAGACCACCTTGAACTTCCATTTTGATCGCCTGAATATCTTTTATAAGAAATTGGAGGAAAATACGGCGATTTCTTCCAGGAAATCCCCAACGAAAAAGACATACAATTCATTCTTTTTCATCAAACTTATTGTAGCCACTACCCACATTACACAAAATTGTACACCACAAATAAGAGCTAATGAACAGACCTGCAATACCATAAAAACACATTACAATTCCTTGTGGAATAAAAAGTATTTGCTGAGATGACAATAAGGGTATAAGGTTCCTGCCGAGGTAACTTGAAATTCCAACTAAGAAAAATCCTAGTGAACCCAAAAAAAGGATACAAGCCCAAAAAAAATTACTAATTTTTCGGGACCCTGTTATAGGTTCTATCCAGAGCCATTTGGATCGACGATTCATAACAAATTGCGTCCTATTTAAGTTGAGAGTAGACCAAATATTTTTTTTGGCTCCCCAAGTAATTCTCATAAATTTGCTAGCAATATAATAAACTAGTTATATACATATAAGCATCTAAGTCAATATAGAATATCTATATCAAATTTTCCCTATTATTTCCCCATGCTTTCCATTTTTTCGGATTTTTTTGTTTTATAAATTGTAACTTATCGATTGTAAAAACAGCACTTCATGAAATTAGTAGGATATAAATCCTATATCTATATTCACATAGATATCCATCCAGGTTCTATCCATAGATGTTATCTATGATGAATAGATAACAGATGGTACATCTGCATCTATTCATCATATATGAATAGATCTAAATATAGATGGATGTGTCTATTTAGATCCATTTCGTTCGTCTTTACAAGAGGTTATGTTATATCATCCAAAAAATATCTATTTATCCCTATTGTTTTATGATTGAAAAATTGAACCCAATTTATGAAATCTGACTGAATCAGATTCATAAAATATCGTCGTTTTGAATATAGAAATACGAGAGAACCATTGTAATTGCCGAAAATAACAAGCCCACTAGGGGCACAAGAATAGAGGGTAAGCTGGGGTTGATCATAGAACGAGTACCTTAATGAAATATTTATCTTTATTACAAGGAATGATTATAATACCAAATGAGTGATAGGACCAAATCAGTGGACCTGTGCTTCTTTTAAAAGCATATCCACAAGAATATTGTTCTTGCACCAAATATTTTATTTTTTTGAGTCCCCAAAAAAAATAAAAATATTTGATATGTTGAATACGAAATCTTCTTTTGATTTAAATATGATGAAAAAATTTTGATGAATGAGAAAAGGTCAAAAGATTTTCTATAGAAATCGGAACCCGAATATATATTATATATACTTAATATATATATATATATTCGGGTCTCCGACAATAACGCTTATACATATTGAGAAACTTGATCAAATAGAATAATTTCTATTCTCAAATTTCCTCCAATTAAAAAAAAAAATATTTTTTCCAAATTCACAAAAAAAAAAAATTAGAATAATTTCTATTGTATGCAGTTACAGGATCAATACCTTTGAGGATTGATAAGCAAATGAAATGAATCATTCCGACGTTGCGAAACTGTATAACTGGCAGTTTTGTTACAAGGAGCTCAATTTTATAACTGTTGTTCCTTATTTATAATAAGGGAATTGCCTTTTTTCCAGAATCAATTAAACTTGTAAAGCTTCAGTATATCCCTCAAAACACCTTTTAAAATACTCCGCGGAACGATTTGATCAAATAACCCATGATGAAATAAATACTCAGCCGTCTGGAAATCCACATCTTCTATTGTCAGATTTAATGTCTGTTCAATTACTCTTCTACCTGCAAATGCAATGTACGCTTTAGGTTCGGCAATAATTATATTTGGCAACATGCCAAAACTAGCAGTCACTCCACCTGTTGTGGGGGATGTTAGAATCGATATATAGAACAACTTTTTCTTGCGCTGATAAATATTCAGCGCAGAAGCTATTTTACCCATTTGCATTAAACTAAAACTTCCCTCTTGCATGCGTGCTCCGCCAGAAGCACACACCGTAATTAATGGAAGAGATTCCTTGATAGCGTACTCGATCAGACGGGTCATTTTCTCACCTACTACCGAGCCCATACTACCTCCCATAAACTGAAAATCCATAACTCCGATTGCAATAGGAATACCATTTAATCGACCTATGCCTGTTTGAATGGCGTCGGTTAAACCTGTGTCTATTTGATAGGAAGTGACATGATCCATATAAGGTTTTTCCTCTCTATCTAAACCTGTGTCTATTTGATGGGAAGTGCCATGATACGTTTTTTTTTTTTTTTTTTTACTTTTGTTTTTTGTGGGGGGGGACATGATCCATATCATGTTTTTCCTCTCTATCTAAACCTGTGTCTATTTGAGAGACAGTGACATGATCCATATTAGGTTTTTCCTCTCTATCTAAACTTGTGTCTATTTGAGAGACAGTGACATGATCCATATCATGTTTTTCCTCTCTATCTAAACCTGTTTCTATTTGATGGGAAGTGCCATGATCCATATCAGGTTTTTCCTCTCTATCTAAACCTGTGTCTATTTGATGGGAAGTGCCATGATCCATATCAGGTTTTCCTCTCTATCCAGTTCCTCCTTTCCCTTTTTTATCTCTTCACGAAGCTTCTGAAGAAGCTTTTGAATTTGAAAAGCAAGCCTTATTTCTTCAATAGGGTCTTCACAAGGCGTAATCATATACTCGTCCAAGTCATCCCATTCAGGGGAATAATCTTGAGGAAGATTCTCCTCTTGTTCAAGAACCTCCTGTTCAAGGACCTCTTCTTCAGGAACCTCTTCTTCAGGAACCTCCTCTTCAGGTTGCTCCTCTAACAACCAATTTACCCACTGATTTACCCACTGAATAGTATCTTCTGAAAAGTCAGAATTCTCTAAGATTCAATTTAACCACCGATTTAACCGCTGAACATAATTTTCAAAAAAGTCGGAGTTTGAAACTTGAATATACTCTTCTTGAATATGCTCTTCAATATATTTTTCCCAAGTCCGCAGAGCCTTAGGCTCGTCCCAAAACTGTTCAGAAAAAGGATCCTCAGGAACCTCCTCTTTAAGAACCTCTTCTTCCGAGGCCTCCTGTTCAGGAACTTCCTTTTCAGTCTCTGAAGAAAAAGGATCCTTTGTTTTTGGAAACAATTTTTGATAAGGAGAATCCATCACCAAAGTTTTTATCTTTCCATACAAAAGTATTTCTTGAAATTCATCTTTGAGAGATTCAACTTCAAAAGATTCTAGATCCGTTTTTTCCAAGATAGATATATGGCGTTTTAACCCATTTTTAATAAAATCTATTAGTATTTGCCTAATATATACACGATATAGCTTTTTCAAGAAATTGAAAGAGCCTTCCTTAATGTCCAGGTTCCACTCTTTAATTTCATTCAAAAAAAATTTATCTTCTAGAAAATTTTTAATGGAAGACTTATCTTCCATCAAATTTTCTAGATATTTTATCTCTTTCATCAAACTTTTGATAATAAGTTCATTAAGTTCAGGAAAGAAAGAAAAGAAGTGTTTCATGGTTCATTTCAGTTGGATGAAGGAGCATTGTTCATTTCAGTTCTAGGATTCAATTGATCCAGATGGGATTTTTGAAAGTTGAATATAATCTTATGGTCATATAACAAAATAGGAGTATTGATGCTTTAGCTAATTGGACATTGGACAAAGGTGCTATTACTTACTATGACCACCCTCTCAAATTGTGGGATTTACAAACAAGGGAAGCTCTTATGTCGATTCATTCTCTGAATGGCTCTAGTATTAGAGGTGCTTAGTTCCTTTTTACTTTTTTTTTGCTTCTATTTGGTTTGGACATGGTGTTTTAGTTCCCTTACTCAGACTGATCATTCTTATGTTTCCTTTATTGAATCTTGCTTGAATAACCTATTGGTCTAGAAAGGCCAAAGTTCTTATCTATTTTTTCCTTCTTTTTAGCTTTTCGATGTGTGTTGTCTTTTATTGTTTTTGTTCTAGTTTGTTTTTGTATATTTTGTGTTGTTTTTGGTGTTTTTGTATTTTTTGTGTGTTTTTTTTCTGCTTTTCATTTTGTGTGATTGTGTGTTGTTTTGTTGTTTCTATGGTTTTTTATGTGTGTTTTGTTGTTTTTTGTATTTTTTTTTGTTTTTATGTTTTTTGTTTTTTTTTGTGTTTGTTTTGTTGTCTTTTGTTATTTTTGTGTTTTTTTTGTTTGTTGTTGTTATATTTTTTGTGTTTGTTTGTTTTTTTGTGTTTTCTTATTTATGTTTTTGTTGTTTTAGGCATGCTCTTTGAAAGTTCTAAAGGGGAAATCCAGGTGCGAGCCCTTGATAATTTTGGTAGAATAGATACCTTTGCCTCCTTGGGACTTGCCCCAAAGTGGCATCCCTATTGGGATGTTTTCCATAAACCAAAAAAAATTATATATATAAATATGCTAAAACAATAGTTTTGTAAGTGAAATAGTAGGCCATCAAAAGAACTGACCACATGTTCTCTTTCAAGGAAAAGTTTTGTAAGTATCAAATAAATTATGCAATAATTATGGATAATTAAATATTGATTGAAAAAAAATATGTAAGGGATGTGGTATTGGTAATTTTTAGTTTTTTATAAAAGACTTAAGTTCAAACTTTGGTATGAGGTGACTGAAATTCTTTATAAAAACTTATGTAAATTCATATTCCTTCGGTTTTCATCTAGAAGACCCAAGTTCAAACCCAGGTGTGAGGAACCCCTTGTAAATTCAAATTTTAAATATAAAAGGACTGTGACCCGTCATAAAAACGCATGTAAAATCAAATTTAAGTTAGACAAAAGCAATACAATGGTTAGAACTTTGACCTTTATTTAAAAAGGTCCAAAGTTCAAACCACAATATACTACTAAAAACAAGTCAAAACTCTACCACTATATTGTACCCACATGAACATTAAAAAACAAAAAAAAAAAACTCCGACAAAACTTAAAAAAAAATTTAAGGTTATGCATTAAGAGATCTCAAATAGAGAGTGTAAGGGAAATATGCCTTCATATTAACTTCTTATTTGAATTTATTAGTTCAAGTATTACGAATAGTATGCCAACATTTGGCATTAAAGTGCTAAGAGTTTGTGCGTTCCATTCGAACGGCATGTCACCGCTCATATAATGGAATAAATGTCATTCTCCACTAGGCTCACACATCGATAGAATTGGTTGAATTAAATGTGTGACAAACCTTATTTATAGATAGATTTTAAGATAATTTTTAAAATCAATTAAAATTAAAAATTTTAATTATTATAAATTATATTTAAATTATAATTTTTTAAAAAATTTATTTAAACATATCAAAAGTTATAATTTAATTTATTATAATTAATTTGTTTTATTAAAAAGGAAAAATCATCTCAAAAGTACCATTTACTTAAATAAAAAATAGACTGCTCTGAAACAGATGGCCTACATATCAACACCATCTGCTGCCGGTTGTCAAACTCTGATGTGCTCAAAGTGAGACGTAAAATTAGCATAATTAGTGGAGTTCTTTTTTATTTATTTTAAATCCCCCTAAGATTCCGCTTTTAGCGGTCTGCAAGTTGACATTTCAGCTCTATATATTCACTAGAAAACCTTTGGAAGATCGAAATTGCAGAGAAGATATACATCTGACATCGAATTTATATTTCGAGTTGTGTCTAAACAAATTTTATCGTGAATGAAATCATTGGCTTTCACTCGTCAGTGTTATAAATTTTGCCCTTACAACACTGAAAAATCAAATGTCAAAACTCCATGTGGAATCTTCTCGTCCCTCTGTAAGACTCGCTATTTTGGTACGTGAAAAGTTGTAGATAGGACGGTGTGATTAAGTTTTAATGGTTTTGTTTTTTTTTATTTTGAAAGGATTTTGAAATCAAACTAGGAAGATGACAGCGAATATAACAACCCGAAAACTTACCCGTTTTTGAAAAAGAACAATTTCAATAAACAGAAAAACAAGAAAACACAAACTACTACAATAAGGAAGCCAAAAACCCATGCAGGAGAAAAGGCAGAGAAACCAAATGGAGCACAGGCCAATAAACCTAAAGTAGAACGAACCCAAAGAAGTGCGGGAACCAGGGATCAAGAAACCTTGTCGAGAGAGAAGATTAGAGAAGCCAGGACCGCAACCAGAACAGTCAGTATTTGGTACCGTTTGGACCTGCACCATTCTCATCTTTATACTCATTCATTCATCTGCCAAGCTTGTCAGCCCATGAGAGCAAATATCTACTCTGCATTTGAGAGATAGTAGCCTACATGGAGTTAGTCAGGGATCTCTGAAGCTTCATCAAAGTCTTTTTCCGAGATTTTGGGTTCGAACTCCTAGATTCGAGTATTCTGAGACTTTCTCAAACTTCCCGCTCCCAGAGTTAGTTTTACTTTCGTGGGAAGCAACATATACTCCTCAGAATCAGAATCATCTAT
This sequence comes from Wollemia nobilis, assembly GCA_028583015.1. Lineage (NCBI taxonomy): Eukaryota > Viridiplantae > Streptophyta > Pinopsida > Araucariales > Araucariaceae > Wollemia > Wollemia nobilis. Next base: position 837,179 of record JAQPPZ010010130.1, on the reverse strand, counting down.
GTTCCCACTTAACTATAAATCTCCCCTTGTCACTTGTCACTCATAGTTTTTTAAAATGTGTTGAGTTGAATGAGGTCCATATTTGTTTTCCCATATGATCCACCTTTTAAGAAATTTGGTTATCAATTTCTTGTTATTAAATACCACTCGCCATGTTCTTAGAGTTATGTCACGTTGAGTTTTACTTTAAAAAAAACATAGAAAGGTAGATTAGGCCTTTAAAAAATGATTTGAGTGCTATATATCGAAATGATCAACTCAATGAACTAATACCGCAACACTAGCTTTGGACCCATAGACTTTTTATATTGTTGTTTTGTTGAATCTACTAACAAAAATAGCCTGATAGAGGATGATGGAAGAGACCAACCTACCAACCACCCGTCTTAGAGACTCGTGAATCACCACAACCAAAGAGGGAGAAAGATTTCCAAGGCACACAACAAAAGGGAGAAGGCAGGGTCTTGAAATATTACGAAGGATGTAATCCATCTGCCACCTTCGAGCCAGCTCACGTTAGTTTCAACAACCATCAAAACTTTTATATACAACATATCCACAACATGTGAGGGAGAGATTTGGACCTGGGTCTCTCCCTAACTGGAAAGTTTTACCCATTTGCTCTCCACCTCCTCATTAACGAATTCAACAACCATTTTTATATATTTTTATTTATTACAACCATATTTTTATTTTTTTATTTTATAAATTTTATAAAATTATTTTAAAATTTAAATTTTTATATACTTATTTTTTATCAAAATGTGTGATAATCTCGTGGCCATGAATTTAAAAAACTATTAAACATTATAATATTTTAATATTTTAATTGACATATTAAATTTCCTTATTAATGTGAAATAAGATATGTCTTTTATATTTTCACCTTACAACAGGACTATTCCTTTTAAATTATATTATTTTATGTTTTTACGGAAAGAATGGCGAACTGCAGGAACAGAAAAATCCATCCCAATGGATCAAGGGACAGACGAGCCGTTGGGACCAGTGCAGATATTCGAAGCAAATCCATCCGAATGGATAAAGGGTCAGACAAGAAATCAAAACCCAAACCCTTAGGATTTTCCCGAAAAAAAATTCATAACTTCCTTGCCTCATTAATGAATTTGGAAAAGAAAGAAAAAAAAAAAAAAACTACAGCATGTGCACAACAAAGGTAGGGATCATATCCCCAAAAGAAACACACCTAAGATATTCTAGGACCTGAGACATTCGCAGATTCAGTAGACAAAATTGACTCATTTACCAACCATGAAAAACACACAACTTTTCTATCTTAAAAATACAATAAATGTTGAATGAAATCTAGATTGTGAAGGCATTCTATATAAAAAGGAAGAAGCCAGAATAAACAACCAGTAACTATAGCATAGTTTCAGAAAAAATATCAAATTTCAGTAAATATAAAATCCAAACATAAAGCTTTGGCAGTCTAATTATATTTACTATACATTTAAAAACCAAAATCAAAATATAGTGACTTTTATGTCTAGCACATTCCTCAAATCTAGTAGGAGCTTTCCTGAATCATTCAATTAAAACTAAAATTGTAACATTCGCATCTATGCATAATCTAAGACTGAGACCAACGGGAAGTCGCAGGACCAGATGACGAGTAGATTCCTTCTGAGCAAAGGTATGCCCAACCTAAAGCTGTTTTCTAACGGATATCAACCTCTACTGATCTGGAGAAATTCCTTCTTTATCTTCAATCTTACAGTGCACATCGTCAATAGTATCAGAACTCTCCGACTCGAGAGTGAAATTTGCGAGTCAAAGTCTTAACAAATATTTGGATTCCTCTCCTTAGACGGAGGAACACATGAAGAGTGGATTCTTTCTGGATATTATAATCAGCAAGCGTGCGCCCATCTTCCAACTCCTTTCCAGCAAAAAGCAATTTCTGAAGGCAAGGGGGAATCCTTACCTTCGTTTTAATTCTGGTTTTAACACTATGAATTGTATCAGAACTTTCCACTTCGAGAGTGATGGTGTCTCCGATCAATGTTCTCACAATTATTTGCATCTTGCCAACAACTCCTACACGAGAGAGATTACCTACAGAAAAGCAAAACACCAATTAGAAAACAATTCCAAATTTCCCGGAGAACATACCAAAACTATGGTAGAACACTTTCAGTGATATAGGTCAAATTCAGGAAGAAACAGGGATAAATGGGCTAAGCCACACATAACACATTTAAAAAAAACAGATCGTCTGCAGCACTATAACATATTCCGAATAGAAACGATGTTCTACACATTAGTAGACTCTGGGAAATTGACATTTTCCTTCTATTATATTTAGTCCATAGTTTGTGAAACAAGGGAAGTTGCAGGCTTAAAGTTTGTATGTTCAAGTTACTTTCTCTAGAGATTCCTATTCTTTGAAATGCAAAGGAATATAATAATACCATTAAATGATAGTTCACATTCTCCATCTAATCTATGAGGCTTTTGATATTTATTTCATAAAATAATTGAGTTTAAACCCAATATAAACTACAAGTTGGGTTTAACAGAAACTTTCCCCACTGTCCCAACCATTGTTCAGTTACTCGGATTTGCCTAACAATAATCTGAAGGAGAAAAAGCACGATATAACTATCCTACTCCGAAGAGCACCACAACACCACAGATAGTTTGCTATTTTTAAATCAGGCTCTACAGTCACTAAAAATAATAGAATCCAACCGATCGTCAAAATTTGCAAGAAAACACTCAAGTCCATAGTTCAGAACTGTCAAAATAATAAACACAAGCATGATAATAGTAAATGAACCAACCACAAAGCAGAACATACTTAATGAGACAGACAATAGGCTTCCCGATAGAAATTGGATTGAAAGTCAATTTGAACCCAAACCTATGTGATGCCCCTTGGAACTTTTACATTTTTATAGAGTACAATTTGGTATGGTTTGTTTGATGTAAAAGTAGGGAAGGCCGACTTAAGGATTTGACAATTGAATTAAGAGTATTTTGTCTTTACATTTTGATTGAAGTAAAATATAAATTATTAATAACTATTTATATTAACATTTAAACAATTATTTACATTATATATGTAAATAAATTAGTATTTTTTTTAAATTTATAAGATGTTTTATGTTGAAATTGAAAAAAAATAGTTTTTAATATTGGTGAGGTTGTTAACTATAGGTTATATATTATATGAGATCAATAATATTGATAAACATAGGTTATTTTCAACCCTACTTTGGTTGCAGAAGCATGATATACAACCACACCCCTAAAGATTCCAATTTTAGACATTAAATCAGATTTTCAAAGTTTTCACCTTTAGGCTATTTATATTGAGGAAAAGATGTTCTAAATAAATTTAGAATTTTTTTATATTGTTGTCTCCACCATTAGGCTATTTAGGTTGAAAAAAAGGATTTCTAATTAAATTTGAAATATGTCTATACTATTGGTTGATTTAGTTGAAGAGAATATAGATAAATTTATGATAAGGATAATGTAGAGAAATATAGATGAATTTACCACTTATTTTAAGAGGTTTAATACAAACATGTCTTGTTGGTCTTTCGGATAAGATATCAATCTATTTAACAAGAAAGAGAATAACATTGATAATGGTGATTCAATATTGAGGATCAACATTAGTGAATTAATTTCCTAAAAAAAGAAAAAGCATGTTGCTTGATAGTTGTGGTGGTGTTAAAATAAATAATAAAATGGATATTTAAGATGTAAGATTGGATAAGGATGAGGAGAAATATTATTTAATTGGCAATATTTATTCTAATGGGCTATCTTTTAATGATGCAAATAGTGAGATGTAAGTCAATGTGCAGAACATGGTTAGCAATAGTAATAGTAGTGTTGTTACTTTTATTGGCCTAATTGAACATGGTCCAAGGTTGTAAGGAATTTTGGATAATTTAAAGGGCATTATTAATGAAAATATATGCAATAATGTTGCGTTTGATAATCTAGGATAATTCAACATAAAGAATGTAAATCATTGGATTTTTTTTTTAAGTAGTGCAAAGTACAATGGGGGCACAATTATGGACCTCCCTCCTTAGGGGTACAATGATGGTCAACCTCCCTGAGGTTTGAACCTGGGTATCTTGAATGAGAGTCCAACGACATACCACTAGGGTGTCTTAATAGGAACATCACTAGTGTTTTTCAAAAAATTACTTGGCGGTTATAATTTTCAACTATGTTTAGATGAGTATTATTCAAGTATTTTAAGGAAGGAATTGAAATTTTTTATAGCTCTAAATAAGTCTTTAATTAATATTGTCCTAATGTGTATTAAGAAAATCATCGTAAGATAACCCAATAAGATAAATAATGTCATTATAGTAGAGTGCATGACTATATTTAAGAAGGCTAAATGACCAAAAAGGATTATCTTAAAAAATATGGTGAATACACTCAAAGACATAGATCATGACCTATTAATATATATTATTAGAACAAACAAGTGAATGCAACAATGGTTATGCACATGCCAATGGGTCCTTGGTTCAATGATTGATACATATGGATGATGTAGCCCACACCAAGATTCAAATATTGACGTTACCAAATAGACTATATATCTCAAGATGACTAAGTTGATGTACAAGGGAAAGGGTAACCCTTTCAAAACCCTTAAAAAATGATTATGAATGTCAAGGGCTATGTGAATAAGATAATGTATCATTTAATGAACAATGGAAGTTTTACAAGGTTCAATGGTAATCCTAGATAAGGCAACAATAATTAGATTAGGAATTTAAATTCTAGTAAAGAGGTCAAATATAGAAATATATCCAAAGAAAGAGGGGTTTCAAGGATTTATAACTAGAATCCAGGTAAGAGGAATAATCAACTAGACACTAGGCATATGTACGCTAAACCCCTTGCATATTAATCTGATAAAGTTGATCGATTAGTCGAGGTTCACTATGCTAAGGGATGGGAAGAGTATGTGTCCACCCTCTAGGTGTTATGGGCCCTAGAGGATAACTCCAGCTGTGGTTCAACCCTCATGCCATAATAAGAGGAAGATAAATAAAATAAATTGACTCCATAAAATGGCACAACTTATGGTATTTGGCTAATATCGTCCACTTGGGTGGTTGTTTGCAATAGTCCTAAAACACAAAAGTGGTATGATAGATGTATACTGATTAAACATCATCTTAGTGAAACCAATGGGTGAATTCTAATTATTGTGAACATGAAAGCACATTTTAGTTTTAAATTAAAAATTTAAACAAAAAAATTACCCTTAGCTTATTTATGAGGTAGAACTAGGTGGGTAGACTTGGGTTGTTATATGTGGTATTAAAGCAGAAGAGATCCTTAAGTTGTAGGACTCTGAATAAATATTTTGTTAGAAAAATTTAAATCAGTAAATTAACTTACTTCCTTTAGGTGTAATGATACATATGTTGTGAGGCGGTTCATCCAAGGATCCCATAGAGGTTGGGCAAGAGGAAACCATCATGAGACCTCAGAGGGAACCACAAATAAGAAGAAAAAAAATAAGGTCATCCAAGGGAAAGAGGAATGAAACAGTTGAATGAGCCTCCACCAAATAAGCCTAGTAGGAAGGAATAAAATCTAGCAAAAGTAGTGCAATTGTTGCAAGCTCATATGGAATAAAAAAAGAGGAAATGGCCCAACAGAAAACTCACATGGTCCAACAATAAGAGTTGATAGTCCAACAATGAAATGTAATAGAGGACTTAACTAGGGGAAGGGAAAGTGTAGGCAGGACATAGGGATGAGCCTACAAGACCTAATACTAGTAGGTCCATAGTGAGTGTGGAGTTGGCCAAGGACCTAAAGAAGGTTGTAATCTCCAAGTTTAATGGCAAAGGCGATGATGATGCAATAGAGAATTGGCTGATTGAATTGGAGTAATACTTCTCTTTTGTGCTCTTGTCAGTAGAATCTAAAAATTCGTTGGCAATCATGAATATGGTGGAAGTAGATCTAGATTGGTGGAATACCTTCAAGAAACGATAAGGTATTGAAGTTGCAGATCTTAAATGAGAGGACTTTATTAAGGAATTTAGGAAAAAAAATTGACTAAGCAATATTATGTGGAAAATTTTAAGAAATTTACTAACCTGTAATAAGAATCAATGATAGTCCAAGATTATTGTCAAAAATATATCCAACTATTAAAATATGTACCTGATTATGAAAGAAAGGAAGACATGAAAGTGCAAATGTTTATATTGGGACTGCATTCCAAGATTAGGATTGTGGTGAATATGCATAATCCTGTAGATCTTCTTACAAATTTTTGATTTAGCTCATCAAAAGGAGGCTAACCAAGAAACCAAAAAGGTATATTTAATTATCAAATGTTATCTAAAAATAAAATATAATCTCAGGAAGCAAAAGAGAATTGGATTTGTTAAGTGGTATAAATAACTGAATAAGAAGCCTAAGGTAGAAGATTAAAATAAATAAGATGACAAAATCTATGATAAGGATGTGTGTATTTTGATAGATAGTGGATCAACTAATAGTTGTATTTTCACTAGTTTAGCAAGGGACATACCAGAAATACCTGGATTTATGGCTAATGGTTGGAATGTGGAGTATGGGTTAGGGTAGACATACCAAGTTAACTAATGTTTATTTGACCCTCACATCATCTTTACCCAAGGTAAAACCAACTAGTATTTGTTTGTCGTACCTTCTCATGCCTTTGACATCATTCTTGGTGTTGATTGACTAAAAGCCAATAAGGCTTTTTGGAATTTTTAAGAATAGATGGTTGGAGATTATGGATGAAACTAATCATAGGATTAGAGTCCATTATGATTGGGGTTCAATTAAACCATAACTTTTGACTACAATGCAAGTGAAGAAGGCCATTAGAAAGAGGGAATAATTTTTGTAGTAAAAATGAATAATAAAGAAGATATTGCAACTGAATTTGATCTCTTCCAAAAGCATCATATCTTGGGAGAATTTAAGGAATATGTTTTCGAAGGATCTTCCAGGGTTACCTCCTGAAAGAGAGTTTGATTTTTCTATTGAGTTGATGCCTAGAGTTACACCCATTGTCAGGGCACCATCTAGAGTGATGCCATAGAGTTATAGGAACTCAAGATGCAACTCTAAAACTTGTTAGAGAAAGGGTTAATTAAATCAAGTGTGTCACCATGAGGACGACACACTTGAGGAACTCCTATTTTTTTGTTAAAAATAAAGATGGAATATTGAGAATGTGCATAGAATATCATATTCTAAATAAGGTTACCATCAAGAATAGATACTCATTACCTAGAATAGATGATCTCTTTGATCAATTGAAAGGAGCAACCATCTTCTTGAAAATTGACCTAAGATCGGGCTATCATCAATTAAGGATTCGAAAAGAATATATTCATAAGATCACATTTAGAATAAGGTATGGATATTTTGAGTTTATAGTCCTACATTCTGGGTTAACTAACATCCCATTTGTATTCATAAATCTCATGAATAACATTTTTATAGAGCAGTTAGACCATTTTGTGCTCGTGTTCCTTGATGACATATTGACCTATTTTTAGAACAAGGAGGAACATGATCAACATATGAGAAATCAACTATATGGGAAGCTATAAAAATGTGAATTCTACACTCCACAAGTATAGCATTTAGGACATGTTATCTCTATTGAAGGAATGGTGGTCGATCCCAAGAAAATAAAAGCAATTTTTGATTGGATTGCACCCACAAATGTAACTGAGATGCATAGTTTTATGGGTTTAGCAAACTATTATAGGTGATTTATCAAAGGTTTTTGAGAATTGCTCAACCTATTACCAATATTTAGAAAAAGGGTAAGGATTTTAAATGGATAGAACAATGTGAAGAAGCCTTTCAAATTTTGAAAGTAAGGTTAATTATCGCACCAATTCTATAACTACTTGATCCATCAAAGAGATTTATAGTATGCACAGATGCATATTTTAAGGGAATAGGAAGGATTCTTGCCTAGGAAGATGTGGTTATTACCTTTGAATCACATAAAATTAAGAGACATAAAGATAATTATATGGATCATGACTTGGAATTAGTAGTTGTCATGAACGCTCTTAATATTTGGATGTACTACTTGCTTGAGAAACCATTTCAACTAAAGAGAGATCACCAGAGTTTAAGATACATATTTACTCAACCCTTGTTGAATGTTATACAATGACATTGGATGTAATTTCTAGCTGAGTATGATTTCAGAATTGAGTACCTCAAGGGTAGAGAGAATAAAGTTGCTAACACTATGAGTAGGAGAGGTTGCATTGCTGCAATGACAAATGTTATTATGATTTGATAAATTCGATTAAGAGCTTGCAACAAAAAAATTTCAATCATGTAATACTCAAAATGAGCAAGAACTTGGAAAAGACACATGTTTTGTATATAAATATGACTTGTTGTATTATAAGAATAGATTGGTTGTTCTAAATATGGGTGTATTGAGAGAAAAAATACTTATGGAGGCACATAATACTCCCAATTTAGTGCATCCTCGTGGAGCAAAATGTATGAAAGTCTAAAAAATACGTACTATTGGCTAGGTATGAAAAATGCTATCAATGATTATGTGACCAAGTATTTAGAGTTTCAAAAGTGAAAGTAGAATATTTGCATCCAACAGGTCCTTTGTCACTACATGACATGCCTATAAAAAAATGGCAGGTGGTGTCAATGGATTTGATAGTTGATTTGCTGAAAATAAGGTTTAGGTATGATACAATCCTAGTAGTTGTGGATAAATTAACCAAGGTTGCACATTTTATACCTAGGAATATACAGTATGATACACCTGTTATGGCTAGTAATTTTGCGAGAGAGATAGTGTGACTACATGGTTTTCCTGAAGTTATAATCTCTTATAGAGATTCTTGTTTCACTTCAAAATTTTGGCAAGCTTTGCATGAAATATTGGGTACCAAACTGAATATCAGTTCAACCTATCACCCTAAGATAGATGGATAGACTAAGAGGGTAAATCAAGTTTTAGAAGATATGTTGAGAATGTATTGTATGAATCAACATACTAAATGGGAATATTACTTATACCTAGTCAAGTTTGCATACAATAAATCACTACGTATGACAAATTTTGAATCTCTGTATGGAAGAAGATGCAAGACTCCCTTTTCATGGGATAATATGGAAGATCAAATAGTGATCGGATCAAAAACTATAAAATAAATGGAATATCAATTAAAAAGAATTCAGCAAAAGCTTAAGGAGGTCGTAGATCACCAAAAGAGCTACGTGGACCTCAAAATAACATTGAGGGAATACTCTATAGGTGACAGAGTATTATTAAGGTGTAAAACCTACTAAAGCTATATAAAATCTTCCAAACTTAACCCTAGATATGTGGGTCCATTTGAAATTGTGGGCAAGATAAGCTATATTGCATACAAACTTGCTCTACTACCAAGCTTATCCAAAATCCATAATGTCTTCCATGTGTCCCTCCTTAGAAAGTATATTTTTTACCCCATTTATGTTTGGGATATTTTCAATTTACAGATGTTAAACCCAATGAGAATTTAAGTGTTCCCTATCATAATACTTGGTTATAAGACCAAGAACTTGAGAGAAATAAATATTGAGCAATGTCAGGTCCAATGGGACCACTACTCAGATAGGAATACCCCATGGAAGAATGTGGTTGATATGCAAAAATAGTTTTCTTATCTATTTGAGTAAATATGAATATTATACAACATTTTATGTGGATCTATGATGTATATATGTGTGTGAATGTATAACTAAACTACTAAATAGAATAGCTTGTGTGTATTTTTTGGTTTATGCATGGATATATGGTTGAATACAATATGAAACATCATTTGAATAGATTATGCAAATAAGTTTGAATTACTAAATGGTTTATAAATGAATATAATTACATGATGTATGCTTTGTGAATAGACTTTTATTGATGGATATATGAATGAGTGTGTAAATGTACATGTTTATCTTTTTCTTTCTAACCATGCACTAAACACAAGGACTTTATTTATTTCTAGTGGGGGAGGATGTAACAACCCTCCTCACATGATATTTGATAGCAATCAAGTTGATAGTTTACGCTTGCCTTTATTTCTAGAATGTGGTACTATTGATTGTGGTTGTGTATGTAGGACTACGTATATACCTTTAACAGATAGGAGAAGATCGACATAATAGGGTAGAGGTAAGTGATGATTTGGCCTATGAGTACATGGAAGCTCATGTAATTTTATGTCATGTAGATGCATTGGTAAAAGGTTGCATTATGTCTGTGTTGTTTATAAATCTAATTATTGCTTGATAAAATGTGGAGCTAAGTTGTCTTGACGGCAATGAAGATGCTTGGAGCATGAGAGCCATGTAATTAATTAGTGAATGATTGGTTAGTGACGTACTTAATTTGGAAGATATAGAATTAAATGAAAATATAGAAAAATTATATTAAAAATAAATAAAATTAAGGAAAATAACTAAATTCATTAAATAAAATGGAAAATGTGAATGTATTCTATAGAACATGGTGGAATTCTAGCTAGTGAGCACTCGAGTGGAGATTAAACCCAAATTATTTCTCATGATTAAAATGAGACCTCCATCAGTTAAAAGGGTGGAAAGGTAGGAAGTTTGGTGAGAAGAGTGGGGAAAAGAATAAATAATTCAAGGGAAGAAAAAAGAAGGGAATCAGATTTTAAAAATGGTTTTTTTGAGCTTGTTGATTGTTGTTTTGTTTGTGTCTTGCTTGCTTGAGCTGGAAGGATTATTGGTGTTATTTTTTTCATGTTTGACCAGGTTGGTTCTTTCTTATTATTGAGATAATATGTTTCCACTTGGAAAAGAAAGATAAAAATTGCATACAATGGTAAATAGATATTTTTTTTAAATTGGTATGAACTTCTTTGTAGTGAAAGCTTCGTTGTATGTTGTAATATTGACTGGTTGTGAATTGTATTCTAAAATGAGTTGATTATAGAAAAAATAGATATATTGTGATTGTGTTTTAATGGAATGGAAGGATTTGGTTTCAATATTGAAAAATACTATTGTGGAATGTTTTCAAAACTCAGGTTGTAGGGTGTTGACGTGCATCTGGAGTTTACCTTTATTATCTTGCTTATGAGAAGACTTCTATGAAAAATTTTGTATGGTACTATAACTACAATGAACAAATTAAATGTCATTCTATACTTTTTTGAATAATAAAATAGTTGTTACTCTAAAAATAATTCTTTAAAATTTCTCGGTTATCTTTTGCGAATAGTTTCCATTGAAAGCAAACAAATATTTAGGCAAAATATGAACTTTGTATGTTGTTATTGTGTTGAGGAAATTAGTTTGAAATGTAAACAGTGTGATATTTCCTCTCTATGGGTAAATTTTTTAAGTAATAACAAAATACATGTGCTAGGTTGGGTAATTAGTGAAAATTATCATATTTGCATTAATTTTAGATGCATTTATATCATAAAATGGTCATATCTGATCCCATAACTAGACCCAAAAAGTTATAAATGTCAAAAAAGCATCGAAAGGAATGAGAGCTAGATAGATCACTTGAGAGAACGAGATAATTATCTCCAGATAAACACAAATCCAACCAAATAAAATTTTAACGGGTGCATTAATGGATGCATGGTGTATGCAGTAGATTTAAAGTTGTTTGTAATTCCTTCTATAGCTCGGTTGATTCTATTCAGCAAGTTATCTCCATAGTGTGTAGAGTTCTACTTATTAAAATGTGTTGGCCTTGCTTAAAAGTTGATGTAACATTTTATCCTTAAGTTTTTAGATGTATTGTTTTTCTTGAAGAGTATGAATTGAAACTTTGCCATCAGAGATAAGCAAAGTAAAATGTTACATAGAGTATATAACCATCATTGGAAGCTCCGTGGTGGGTTTTGCTAGGATGGAGATATTATGTTTGAGAATCTTGTTTGTAAAAAGGGGGAGAAAACTGGTTTTTTTTACAATAGAATTTGATTTGCTGTTATATGAAATTAGTGTTCTTATATTGTTGATGTTATCATTGAATATTGTGAGCCTTATTATAAAATAAAAGTCTTCACCTTGACCATAGCTGAAAGAGAATATTTAGTTAAGAGTTAAACTCTTTTAGTGCACTCCCCTATGAAGAGTGCCACTTCAAGTTTTATCTTTGTTGATCTGAAGAAATTAAATGATCAAATTGTAGCTTGGAATAGCTCCAAGAAATGGAAAGCAAAATATTGATAGTATAAATGTTATATATGTTCTATAATGCATAATCTGTTATAATCGTTAAAAGTGCATTGAATCATAGGAAAAATGCTATATTTTCCTATAAATTCTTCTTCAATTTCTTATTTCTTTATTGTATTATCCTTAGGATGAGTGTAGATTAAAAATGTGTAAAATTAAACTTAGCTTTGGGTAGTAGCAAACTTGTCTCTATCTTCTATTGAGGATTGAGTTTTTCGAAACCCGAGAACCTGACCTGTGTAAAGTTAAAAGTTTATCTAGAATTAGGTAACGACATAGATTTTATTAAGAGTTTATTTATAATGATAATTTATTCTTGTATTTTGTGATTTTGGTAGACTGGTAGCAATCGACTAGAAAATCGTATTATTATAATAACAAGAGACCTAAAGACAATGTCATAGTAAAAAAAAGAGTGATGGAGTTGAATGAGTTATCCATCTCTTCTTTTAAAACTTTGTGAACCTAAAACCTAGGATGTTTGAATAGAATATTTAATTCCTTTTAAAATTGATTGTACTCAAAACTTCAATGAGTAAATACATCCAATGTTTTTGGAATGCGAGCAAGCATTCAACAAGTCTTATGAGCGACGATGGTCTAACAAAATAGGTCAAAATAAGTGACCTAGTCAGAACCGATAACGAGGGGCAATATGGGATGCTTTCTCTAGGTCATTGCTCAAGAAGTACAGTGATAGGTCCATTAATTGTTCAAACTACAAGTGTATCAAAATGTACTAAGGAAACTAATCTAGTCTCGACATTTGGTATGGAATAAATATCGTGATTCATGAATGGTTAGTCACACCAAGTCAAGATCCAAGGTAATGACTTGGTTCTAGCTAACTCTGAGGAAGAGGAATAATCAGCTAGAAACTAGGCATATGTATGCTAACCCCCTTGCATATTAATCCAAACAAGTCAATCGATTAGTCAAATTTCACTATGTTAAGGGATGAGGAGAGTATGCATCCATCCTCTAGGTGTTATGGGCACTAGAGGATAACCCCAACCATGTTTTAACCCTCATACCAAAGAAATATGAAGATAAATAAGACAAGTTGACTCCACAAAATGGCACAACTTATAGAATTTGACCAATCTCATCACTTAGGTGGTTGTCTACAATAGTCCTAAAACCCAAAAGAAGTATGATATGCTTGTACTAATTAAATATTATATTAATGAATCATTGAGTAAATTCTAATTGTTGTGAACCTCAAACCTATGATGTTTGAATAGAATATTTAATTTCTTTTAAAATTGATTGTACTCAAAAAATTGATGAGTAAATACATCCAATGTTGTTGGAATGTGGGCAAGCATTCAACAAGGCTTATGAAATAATGGTCTAACAAAATAGGTCATAATAAGTGACCTAGTCAGAACCAGTAACGAGGGGTAGTATGGGATGCTTTCTCTAGGTCATTGCTCAAGAAGTACAATGATAGGTCCGTTAATTTCTCAAACTACAAGTAGATTAGAATGTACTAAGGAAACTAATATAGTATCGAAATTTGGTATGGAATAAATATCATGAGTCATGAATGGTTAATCACACCAAGTCAAGAGTTAGATTAATGACTTGGCTCTAGATGACTCCGAGTAAGAGGAATAATCAGCTAGACACTAGGCATATGTACACTAACCCCCTTGCACATTAATCCAAACAAGTCAATCGGTTAGTCAAGGTTCACTATGTTAAGGGATGGGGAGAGTATGCATACACCCTCTAGGTGTTATGGGCCCTAGAGGATAATCTCAACCATGGTTCAATTCTCATACCAAAGTAATAGGAAGATAAATAAGACAAGACTCCACAAAATGGCACAACATACAGGATTTGACCAATCTCATCCACTTGGGTGGTTGTCTACAGTAGTCCTAAAACCTAAAAGTGGTATGATATGCTTGTACTGATTAAAAATTATGTTAATGAATCATTGAGAAAATCCTAATCATTGTACACATGAAAGTATATTTTAGGTTAAAACAATAAACTTAAAAAAACAAAAATTACCCTAAAAACTGATTGGCTTATTTATGAGGTACAAATAGGTCGGTAGACTTGGGTTGTTACATGTGGTATCAGAGCAGAATATATCCTTAATTTTTAGGACTCTAGATAAATATTTTGTTAGACAAATTTAAGCCAATGAATTAACTTGATTCTTTTACCTTTAGGTCTAATGATGCACATGTTGCAAGGTGGTTCATCCAGGGACCCCATAGGGGCTAGACAAGAGGAAACCATCATGAGACATTAGAGGGGACCACAAATAAGATTAAAAAATAATGTCATCCAAGGGAAATAAGAATGAAACATTTGAATGAGCCTCCACCAAATGATCCTAATAGGAAGGAAGGAAACTTAGCAAAAGTAGTACAATTATTGCAAACTCATATGGAACAACAAAAGAGGAAATGCCCCGATGGAAAACTCACATGGTCCAACAAAAAGAGTTGATATTCCAACAACATAAAGTAATAGAGGAATTAACCAGGGGAAGAGAAAGTATAAGCAGGACAAAGGAAGTTTCTAATGAGCCTACAAAACCTAAGACTGGTAGGGCCAAAGTGAGTGTGGAGTTGGCCAAGGACCTAAAGGAGGTTGTAATCTCCAAGTTTAATGGCAAAGGTGATGGTGATGCAGAAAAGAGTTAACTGAGTGAATTGGAGTAATACTTATCTTTGGTAACTTTGTCATCAAAATCTAAAATTGCTTTGGTAGTCATGAATATGGTAACCTTTAAGAAAGGTAGGGTATTGAAGCTACAAATCTCAAATTGGAGGACTTTGTTAAGGAATTTAGGAACAGATTTCAAACTAACCAATATTATGTGGAAAATTTTGGGGAATTTACTAACCTGTAGCAAGAATCAATGATAGCTCAATATTATCGTCAAAAATATATCCAACTATTAAAATATGTACCTGATTATGAAAACAAGGAACACATGAAAGTGTAGAAGTTTATATTGGGACTGCATCCCAATATTAGGATTGTGGTGAATATGCATAATCCTAAAGATATTTCTACTGCTTTTAGACTTAGTTCGTCAAGAGGAGGCTAACCAAGAGACCAAAAATGCATACTTTAATTATAAAAAACTATCTAAAAAAGAAAAATATGAACTTAGGAAGCATAAGAGCAATTATTTTATGAAGTGGAATAAAGAACTAAACAAGAATCCTAAGGGAGGATATCAAAATAAAAAATATGGCAAAATCTATAATGAGGATGTACGTATTTTGATAGATAGTGGATCAATTTATAGTTCTATTTCCACTAGTTTAGCAAGGGATATATCAAAAAGACTTGGGTTTATGGCTAATGGTTGGAAGGTGGATTATGGGTTAGGGTAGACTTAACAAGTTAACTAATGTTTATTTGACCCTCACATCATCTTACCCCAAGGTAAAACCAACTGGAATTTATTTGTGGTGCCTTTGCACACCTTCAACATCATTCTTGGTGTTGATTGGCTAAAATTCCATAAGGCTCTTTTGAATTTTAAGGATATATGGTTGAAGTTTATAAATGAAACTAATCAAAGGATTATATTCCATTGTGATCATGGTTCAATTAAACAACATATTTTTACTACCATGCAAGTGAAGAAGGCCATTAGAAAGAGAGGAATGATTTTTGTAGTAAAAATGAATAATAAAGAAGAGACTAAAATTGAATCTGGCCTCTTACAAAAGCATACTATCTTGGGATAATTTGAGGAATGTGTTTTTGGATGACCATCCAGGGTTACCTCCTCAAAGAGATTTTGATTTTTATATTGAGTTATTTTCTAGAGCTACACCCATTAGCAGGGCACCCATAGAGTTACAAGAACTCAAGATGCAACTCCAAGACTTGTTAGAGATAGTGCTAATTTTACCCAGTGTGTCACCATGAGGAACTCTTGTTTTATTTATTAAAAAGAAATATGAAACCTTGATAATATGCATAGACTACTGGATGCTAAATAAGGTTACTATCAAGAATATGTACTTGTTACCTAGAATAGATGATCTTTTTTATCATCTGAAAGAAGCAACCATCTTCTCAAAAATTGACCTAAGATCTAGCTATTATCAATTAAGGATTTGAGAAGAAGACACTCATAATACCACATTCAAAAAAAGGTACGGATATTATGAGTTTATAGTCCTTATTTTTGGGCTAACTAACACCTGAGTTGTATTTATAAATCTCATGAATAGTATTTTTAGAGAGAAGTTATACTATTTTGTGTTCGCGTTCTTTGATGACATATTGATCTATTCCTAAAATAAGGAGGAACATGATCAACATATGAGAACTATGCTTGATATTATTAGGAAGAATCAACTATTTGGGAAGCTATCAAAGTATGAATTCTACACTCCACAAGTATAGTATTTGGAATGTATTATCTCTGTTGAAGGGATGACAGTCAATTCCAAGAAAATATAAGCAATTATTTATTGGACTGCACCCACAAATGTAACTAAGATGCATAGTTTTATGGTTTTAGTAGGTTATTATATATGATTTGTCAAATATTTTTTGAGAATTGCTCAACCTATTACCAATATTCAAAGGGAGGGTAAGGCTTTTAAATGGATAGAACAGTGTGAAGAAGCCTTTTGAATTCTAAAAGAAAGGTTAACAATTGAACCAATTCTACAGCTAATTCTACAGCTGCCTACTCCTTCTAAGAGGTTTATAGTATGCATAGATGCATCTATTGATGGAATAGAAAGGGTTCTTACCCAATAAGATGTGGTTATTGCCTTTTAATCGCATAAACTTAAGAGATATGAGGAAAATTATATCACTCATGACTTGGAATTGGTAGTTGTCATGCACACTCTTAATATTTGAAGGTACTACTTGCTTGGGAAACCATTTTAACTAAATATGGATCACCAGAGTTTTAGATACATATTTACTTAACCCTTATTGAATTTTAGACAATGATGTTGGATGGACTTTCTAAGTATGATTTTAGCATTGACTACCTCAAGGGTAAAGAGAAAAAGGTTGTTGATGCTCTAAGTAGAAGAGGATGCATTGTTGCAAGGACAAATGTCATTATGATTTGATAATCAAATTAAGATCTTGCAACAAAAATATGAATTTTTTTAATCATGTAATGCTCAAAATGAGCAAGAACCTAGAAAAGATACAGGTTTTGTATATAGATATAACTTGTTGCATTGGTTGTTCCAAATATAGGTGGATTGAGAGAAACAATCCTTAAGGAGACACATAATACTCCCTATTCAGTGCATCCTGGTGGGGAAAAAATGTACAAAAGTATGATAAAGTCCTATTATTAGCCAGTATGAAAAAGGATATCAATGATTATTTGTCCAAGTGTTTGGAGTGCCAAAAAGTGAAAGCAAAATATTTGCACCCAACAGGTCGTTTGTACCCACACAACATACCTACATAGAAATGGTACGTGGTGTCAATGGATTTTATAGTTGGTTTTCCTAAAATAATGTTTATGCATGATGAAATCCTAGTAGTTATGGATAATTTATCCAAGGTTGCACATTATATATCTAGGAATGTGTAGGATGATGCACCTACTATAGTTAGTAAGTTTACCAAAGAGATAGTGCAAATACATGGTTTTCTTGAAGCCATATTCTCTTATAGAGATTCTTCCTTCACTTTAAAATTTTAGCAAGCTTTGCATGAAATATTGGTTACCAAACTGAATATCATTTATGCCCATCACCCTGATATATATGGATATACTGAGAGGGTGAATCAGGTCTTAGAAGATATTTCAAGAATATGTTGTATGGATCAGCATACTAAATGGGAAGATTACTTATACCTAGTTGAGTTTGCATACAATAAATCATTAGACACCTTTTGAAGCACTATATGGAAGAAGATGTTGGACATCCTTGTTATTGGAAAATTCAGAAGATCAGGTAGTGATCAGATCAAAAACTATTAAAGAAATGAAATATCTATTAAAAATAATTTAGCAAAAGTTGAAGGAGGTATTAAATTTCCAAAATATCTATGTGGACCTCAAAATAACATTGAGGGAATACTCTATAGGTGACAAGGTGTTCTTAAGGGTGAAACTTGCCAAAAGCTCTATAAAATATTCCAAAATTAACCCTAGATATGTGGGTCCATTTGAAATTTTGGGTAAGATAAGCCCTATTGCATACAAACTTGCTATGCCACCAAGCTTATCCAAAATCCATAATATCTTCCATGTTTCCCTCCTTAGGAAGTTTATTTTTTATCCCAGTCATGTTTGGGATGTTTCCAATTTGTAGATGTCAGACCCAATGAGAATTGAAGTGCATCCTATTAGAATACTTGGTTGTAGGACCAAGGACTTGAGAAAAATAAACGTTTAGCAATGTCAGGTCCAATGGGACCAATGTGGTTGATATGCACAAACTATTTCCTTATTTTTTTGAGTAGATATGAACATTATAAAATGTTTTATGTGGATCTATGATGTGTATGTGTGTAACTAAACTACTAAATAGAATAGTTTTGTGTATTTTTGGTTTATGGATGGATATATGGTTGAATACAATATGAAACATGATGTGAATGGCTTAAGAAAATAATTTTGAATTACTAAACGGTTTATAAATGAATATAATTACGTGATGTATGCTTTATGAATAGACTTTTATTTATGGATATATGCATGAGTGTGTAAATGTACATGTTTATCATGTTTTAACCATGCACTAAACACATGGATTGTGTTTGTTTCTAGTAGGGGAGGATGTAACGATCCTCCTTGCATGACCTTTGATAACAATTAAATTGATGGTTTAAACTTGCCTTTATTTTTGGAATGTGGTACTGTTGATTGTGGTTGTGTATGCAAGACCAAGTATATGCCTTCAACAAACAAGGGAAGGTCAACAAAAAAAGGTAAGAGGGAAGTGATGATTCAGCCTATGAGTACATGGAAGCTCACATAATTCCATGTCATGTATATGCATTGGGAAAAGGTTACATTATGTATGTGTTGTTTGTAAATCTAATTGTTGCTTGATAAAATGTGGAGCTAAGTTTTCCTAATGGCAATGAAGATGCTTGGAGAATGGGAAACATATTTTATTTGAAATTAATTAGTGAATGATTGATTAGTGATGTACTTAATTTGGAAGCTATGGAATTAAAATAAAATATAAAAAAGTATATTAAGTAATAAATAAAATTAAGGAAAATGATTAAATTCATTAAATAAAATGGAAAAGATAAATGTATTCTGAAGAACATGGTGGGCATCTAGTTGGTGAGCACTCGAGTGGAGATTAATCCTGAATGATTTCTCATGATCACAACGAGATATACATTGGTTAAAAGGGTGGAAATGTAAGAAGTTAGGTGAGAAGAGTGGGGAAAGGAATAAATAATTCAAGGGAACAAAAAATAAGGGAATCATATCTAAAAAATGATTCTTTGGAGCTTGTTGGTTGTTTTTTGTTCATGTCTTGCATGCTTGAGTCAAAAGGATTTGGTTTGAAAGAATTGGTGTTATTTCATTCACGTTTGACTAGGTTGGTTCTTTTTTATTATTGAGATGATATGTTTCCACTTGGAAAATAAAGACAACCATTGCCTACAGTGATAAATAGATATTTTTGTTTAAATTGGTATGAACTTCTCTATAGTGAAAGCTCCGTTGTATGTTGTAATATTTTTTGGTTGTGAATTATATTCTAAAATGAGTTGATTTTAGAAAAAAAAAGAAAAATACTACAAATATGTTTTAATGGAATGGAAGGATTTGATTTCAATCTTAAAAAATACTATTGTGGAGGGTTTTGAAAACTCAAGTTGTAGGGTGTTGACTTGCAATTGGATTTTACCTTTATTATATTGCTTATGAGTAGACTTTTATGAAAAACTATGCATGGTATTATAACTACAGTGAACGAATGAAATATCGTTCCATTTTATTTTAAATAATGAGATAGTTGTTACTCTAAAAAAATTTCTTTAAAATTTCTCTATTATCTTTTTTGAATGGTTTCCCTTTGAAAGCAAACAAATATTTAGGCAAAAGATGAACTTTGTATGTTGTTACTATGTTGAGGAAATTGGTATGAAATGTGAACAACATGATATTTCCTCTCTATGGGAAAATGTTTTAAAACTTCATAAAGTAATAGAAAAATATATGTGTTGGGTTGGGGAATTGGTGAAAATTATCATATCTGCATTAATTTTAAATGCATTCAGATCATAAAATAGTTGTATCTTATCCCATAACAAAATCCAAAATATTTTGGGTGTCAATAAAGCATCGAAAGGAAGGAGAACTGGATAGATCACTTGGGATAACTAGATAGTTATCTCTAGATAAACATGAATCCAACTAAAGAAATTTTTAATGGGTGCATTAATGGATGCATGGTGTATGCAGCATATTTAAAGTTGTTTGTAATTTTTCTTGATTTTATTCAGCAAGTTATCTCCATAATTTGTAGAGTTCTATCTATTTAAAGGTGTTATCCTTGTTTAAAAGCTTATGTAACATTTTAATCTTAAGTTATTAGACGTATTGTTTCCCTTGAAGAGTATGAATGTAAAATTTTCCATTGGAGATAAGCAAAAGGAAATGTTACATAAAGTATATAACCATCACTAGAAGCTTTGTGGTGGGATTTTCTAGGATGGAGACATTATGTTTGAGAATCTTGTTTGTAAAAAGGAAGAGAAAAATAGGTTGTTTTTACAATGCATTTTGGTTTGTTGTTATATGGAATTAGAATTCCAACATTCTTGATGTTATTATTGAACATTGTGATCCTTATTGTAAACTAAAATTCTTCACTTTGACCATAGTTGAAAGAGAATGTTTAGTTAATTTTAAACCCTTTTAGCGCACTCCCTTATGAAGGGTGCCACTTTAAGTTTTATCTTCATTGATACAAATAAATTAAATGATCAAATTGTAGCTTAGAATAACTCCAATAAAAGGAAATCAAAATCTTGATAGCATAATTTTTATATATGTTCTAGAATGCATTATCTATTTTAATCATTAAAAGTGCATTGAATCATAGGTAAAATGCTATATTTTCCTACAAAATCTCCTTCACTTTCTTAATGCTATATTGTATTATCCTCGAGATGAGTGCAAATTAAAAATGTGGAAATTTAAACTTAGTTTTGGGTATTAGCAAACTTGTCTCTATCTTCTATTGAGGCTTAAATTGTTCAAAACACGAGAACCTGACCTGTGTAAAGTTAAAAGTTTATCTAGAATTAGGTAAGGACATAGAGTTTATTGAGAGTT
Source organism: Wollemia nobilis (assembly GCA_028583015.1). Classification (NCBI taxonomy): domain Eukaryota; kingdom Viridiplantae; phylum Streptophyta; class Pinopsida; order Araucariales; family Araucariaceae; genus Wollemia; species Wollemia nobilis. The sequence goes on along the minus strand of JAQPPZ010010130.1, from coordinate 815,626 downwards.
TATTTATAATGATAAGTGATTCTTGTATTTTACAGTTTTGGTAGACCGGTGGAAATCTACTGGAAAATCGTATTATTCAAATTATAGATTTGGTAAAGTCATTTCGGGGCAGCAACATTATTTCCACCCAATTGAATTTATAATTAATTTATGTATGATAGGAATTAAACTCATACCTAAATTTTAGAAGTAATTATTCTGGATAATTATAAAAGTTATAGATATCTAGTGGCCCTATATTCCTTATTTAGGAATAGATATAATCGTATGACATAATGCTTGTTTTTAGTTATATTGCGTAAACTTTATAACATAACATCAAAATACGATTAAAATATTATCTATAGAAAATGAAAATGAGACTTAAATATAATGTTATAGTAGTTTTGTGGATTTTTTCTGCTTACCCTTAGCAGATTTGTCATGTCATGGAAAACTCTAAAGATCACAACCAGCACTGTGGATTCTGGCTAATCCACCTCTTCAACACAAGAATAGATAACTTGAGGGCTTTAAATAGACTAGGTTGGGTAAGGAAACCCCAATGGTCAGTTCTTCTCTTAATACTTTTATTAAACACCCACTATGCCAAAACAAATATTTTTATATTTGTTTTGATAATTTTTAGTGATCGAACATATTAATATTAAAGCTTTACCAAACCAGTGCCTTATCCATTGGAGAGTCGTAGCAGGTTTATATCATATGACCATAGCAAAAAAATAAAGGGAAGAACTAGTTCGTCTTAATCCATTCAAATGATGTAATGCGAATAAAATTATTAAACTAGCAATAGAATGAATTCTGATTATAGTAATACGTGAACAATCTAACACAAAGCATTCACATAGAAGATGCCAAGGGAAGAGTTCATATTTACATTAATATAAAATATTTTACATAAAAAACATCAGCAGAGTGCTTGATCCTCTCATGTCATTTCATTACAATAGATCCCTAGTTTGAATATTCAGAATAAGGAAAATCTTTTCTCCGTCCTGATTGCAGTAACGTAAGAGCTCTGAACTTTGGCATGTTCCATAGGAAATAATCACAGTGAACAACACTCCTCAAACAATCCCTGGTGAATGACAAGAGAAAGGGCGATAAGGCATAAAGACAAAAAACACAAGAGAAATATGACTAAATGCTAGACAAGGCTTATACCTGGCTTTTCTCTCTTAGAGGTTCGATAAAAAACTTTAACTGTAACATTCATATTCTTATAGCATAGACTTACCTGATTGCTACAACCACTTGCTCCAGCTAAAAGAATCCTGCTATACCAAAATTAAGATATATTCAAAATCAAGCACGTAGACCACGTCCCTCTGTTTATGCAGGTGGCAGCTGAGGTTGTGCATCATTCCATGTACTACCTTGGGCCGATGACTATGCATCACCAAGTTCATGCATTCTATAAAATTGTGCCCCACTCTCCCTTCCAAGTTTTGAATGGCCTAATTAATACACTCCCACGCCTCATCATAAAATTTTAATGAGAATATTAGCAAATTCAAGTCCTGAGTGGCTTTTTTGACCATATCTCTCGTCCACTGCATAGTATTATCAGTGAAGACACAAAGGTGATCCACCATATCCACCACAGATGTGAACCTGTTTTATAATTTACTTTCAGAATCTAGGTTGAAGTCTTGGATCTTTTGGAATACAAAGTCCTTGATATCATGAGCCTGTATGAACTCATTCAACTTGAAACCATAGTCTCCAAGCTTGTTATCAACTTCCTCCTCAGCACCTAATACTTATTGATCCCATTTGAGCCAACTTTGTCTATTTTGCAAGAAGATGAAAACCTTGGTGAACTCTTCAAAAAAAAATAATGGGATCCATCCGACAAGGTGGCTGACATCCCAGCAATGGACACGTAGTTTTCTTTGAATTCCTAATAGATAGGGAGTATGGCATTCACCTGTTGGTCACCCTGCTACAGCTGATACTTTAGGAAACCAACAGTATGTCTAGTGGTGTAAAAATCAATGGAGATGGATTGCATCCCTTCTATCTTCTCCTGAATCTTATCTTTCATTTATTTCTTTAGCTCATCGGCCAACCCAAGCTGAGCACTGGCTTATGGAGCAGGCATCTTTAATTTTTCAACTTCACTTTAAAGTTGCTTGACCTTGAGCTAAAACTGCTCCGCTTTAGTAGCCTTTGTTTTTCATTCTTCTAACTCCTTTTCTATTGCTTCTACCACTTGCACTTGGGAGACCAGCTGTGACTTCATCATTTTGATAGGTGTAGCTACCGCTCTTATGAGACCTTTACTTGTGTTGATGGTGGCTTCTTTCATGTTGGGTGGCAATGGGATTTCAAAAGTGGTGGTAGATACGTCAGCCATCTCCTGTACAGTGGTCCACCTGGGTCTTACTATCTCTTTACTTGGAGATATTTGTTCTTCCATATCCTAAATTTTGTCCTCTTCATCAGCTGTGAACTGGTAGGTGTCACTGACCCTTGCCATTATGACGCTGTCTGCTTCATGACCTAAAGACTCATATCGGGCCTTCTTTCGTGTAGGTGACTTTATGGGACTATCCTCCTACACCTCATATTCTCTCAATATATTTTCCAACCCCCAGCTTTGGTTATCTTTTTCATCACCTTGGGTGGAACTTGATGTTCCTTTTGACTAACTACTAAGGTGGAAAAATATAAATAAGGTTGTATTTCTTCCAACCAGCCCTGTTCTTCTGGGCATATCAAAGTCAATGTTGATGAGGTGGAACTCCTTTGGGATAGTTCAATAGCCAACTCCTTCTATTTTGTAGTGGCAATGGGGGAACTGGAAGAAGAGGGAATTTTAGCCTACTCCATTGGGCCTCATAAACAATTTGCATCATGACCTCAAAATGGTCAACGTCCTATTGAAATTTTTGAAAGGTGGGGTCCTCAAAATCCTCTAGAGGGGCCACCGAGACTAGTGGGACCATTTTTTCAACTAGCAGCCCACGATGTAATCTTAGTTGGGTACTATAATCACAAACAACTTCCAATTTGCTATAAGGTCGCTTATCCATCTTCCACACCAAGTCCAAAGTTTTTTTGTTTCTAAAGACCTTTTGCATTTCGTATTTGAAATCATCCTTGTTATGTGTAACCTACAGAAGGGTGAGCTTGCCAAAAAAATTCTACCTATGATGGCCATCTAGGTCATAGGCCCTCTAAGTGACTTCTGGAAAACAATAGGTATCCATATTCTAGATATCCCATAGTACGACAAAGTGGCCAAGATAAGTGTAATGGACCATTGTGTAGGGAATGGGTAGCCATTTCACTGGTCCCTTCTTCCTTAAGTGTCTGATTTTAACTTCTTCAGCCATTTTTCGAGTGATCTCTAGGATGGCAATGGAATTTGGGTAGTGGAATGGGAGTGCTTTCGAAGGTAGCTTCGACCCATATGTTTTGATATAGGAAAACTCCACGTAGAATATGTCTCCCACTTTTTCCTTGTGAAAAAAATTTCTAACTCCCATCCCAATTCTATCTGAGAAATTCTCATATAATCTGAAGTGTACTACAGGTAGGACCTTCTCAAAGAAGGTTTTATAACTGGAGCATCCCTCCTGGATGCATAATAACTGGTCTTGTATAGTTGGTGCAGTTACTCCTCCCAGCTGGGCCACCAAGGATTTAATCAATTGTGCTATGAACAAATGAATAAAGAAATAATAGTAGGAAAAAGGGGGCATCACCTCTTTCTTGGCCAATATGGCCTCCTGCAACTACTGCAACTCATTATCCAAGTTGTCACTGATTACATCCTCCCACCAATAGAGGGGAGTCTTATCGATCTAGTTGCACTAGAGGATCAAAAACATCATCTCCTTTGTAATTGGTTCTAAGTATTTGACCCCTAATGCTATATTGATCATGTCGGTGTAATCTTGCACCCAGGGCCGAAGCAAGAACTTATTTATTGGGAAATTAGATGGCCTATTCCTCCCCTTTTTCAGAAGGGACTAGGGGAATGCAGTATTTAAAATATAATTGACCTCGAGGGCCAATGTCTTGAAGTCCACCACCTTGGATGTAATGGTCAGGCTGAAGACCTGCCTAATTATGTTTTTCGACACTCGAGCCACCATCCAGCCATTAAAATCTCTAATTATTTTCCCCTTGGGGTCATAAGCAACTACAAGCCACGATAACATATCTGAAGAGTGATATACCTTCGGGCATGTCAACCAACCTAGGTTCATGTTCCACTTATTGCATACCAAGGTAGGTGAGGTGTTTTCTTTGTATTCCTATGTGTAGAGGCTTCTTAGCATCATCGGGTGGCACTGGTTATACTCTTATGTGGGTCAAATGCATAAATTATGACCCCTTCTACCTCATTCTGTTTCTCCTTGGTGATATCTTTGCTTGCATCAAATAAATTTGCAAAGACCTTAGGGTCCTACGATCTCTCAATTTTCTTCACCATGGGCCACACCCTAGTAATCCTACCAATTCTCTGTCTAACAATGGAAATTTTGGGAGCAACAAAACTAGTCGATGCCATTGAATTCAGGCGATGAGGCTACAATTTTTCCTTCGCTCTTTTCTCTGCGCTCGACCTCATTGATGGGCAATTTTATATGTATAAATGGTGCAAAACAAGTTTTTCACCTTCTTATAAAGCATGTGCATTAATTTTGGTAGATGGGTGCATATGTCTTTTCTTATGCGACAAAGCTCTTTGGTTGGTCGGATGTGCCACATCAACCATCACTTTATCGATTGAAGGTACCAGCAGGGGGAATTGCAACTAGGGACAACATGTTGCACACATGGTAGCTCAAGATTGGAAATATCAGGATGTAGGTAGGTGTGCACGTAAGGCGCACTAGCTTTAATGCTCATGTGTGCTCCATTGGGGCATGGAACATGCAGCTATCGAGGCAGGCGCATAGATTTGTGCGCCTGCTTGACCTTTGTGCACCCCAATGGAGTGGTGTGCACTAGACTTTATGGGTTGCACTGGTTTTCCACCCTTAAGTAGTTTTGTGCACTCCACCATAGTGGAGAGCACAACCCGAAGGTGGGCACATAGCTTGTATGCCCGACTTGGATAATTGTGTGCCCCGATGGGATGGGTGTGTAGACTTAGGATGGGATGCACAACCCTATGTGCCTCGATGGAGGTTGTGCACTCCACCTTGGGGGTGGATCGCACTGGCCAGGAGAGGAGCACATAGCTTGTGTGCTCCAAGGCTTTGTGTATGCTCCATTGGAGTGGAGCATGCATTGGATTCAGAAGCATACATGAAGGCGCGTGCCCCCTTGGGTAAGTTAGTGCGCTCCATTGGAGTGGAGTGCACTAGGCAACGATGGGCATACATAGATGTGCACCCACGAGGATTTTGTGTGCTCCATTGGGATGGAGCGCATAGGTTTGTTCAGGGCGCACAAGATGGTGTGCCCTTCTTGGCCTCATGCAGGCTCCATTCATTTGGAGTACGTGGTTTCATGATGGAGTACACCAGGGTTATGCATAAGTGCAAAATATCATAAATTGGCTCTATTTAGGTTTTTTTTAATTTTGAAAAGGCTAATTTTGGATCCTTTCAATGGGGGCCATTCGCTCAAAATTTATGGGGTGGAAGTGTTTTTGGGGTAAATTCGCCCGTCGTTGATAATCATGAACCTAACTTTATTTTAATTCACTATCCTAAAATTACATATGATTTTGATTTTCTCACCCAATTCACCTTCAAATTATAAATGATTTTATATTTCTTGCCCAAATCGCCTTCAAATTATAAATGATTTTATTTTTCCTGCCCAAATCACCTCATATACTACTCGTATATATATTGTACTAGGTATCGATAAAAATACATAAAAAATACTCTAACTCAAAAATATACCTACAACCGATCGGTATGCCTATAGCCGATCGATATTCCTACAGTCGATTGACATACCTACAACCGATTGTCATACTTGTAGTCGATTGGTATACTTGCAATCGATCGGTATGCCTGTAGTCGATCATCATACTTATAACTGATCATCATGCTTATAGTCGATCGATATGCTTGAGCTGATTGGTATTCTTGTAGCCAATCATCATGCCTACAGATGATCGACATTCCTACAACCGATCGATATATCTACAGTCGATCATCATACCTACAGTAGATCATCATACCTACAATCACTCATCATGACTGTAGTTGATTGGTATGCTTGCAGCCGATTGGCATTCCTGCAATCGATCGTCATACCTATAGTTGATTGATATACCTCCAACCGATTGGTATACCTACAACTGATCGTCATGCCTATAACCAATCGTCATGCCTGTAGTCGATCGACATTCTTGCATTCGATCGGCATACCTACAATCGATCGACATTCTTGCAATCGATCGTCATGATATCAGCCGTCATTTTGACCTAAAGTCTTTCATATCGACCTAACACTTTTAAGTATGCCATACATTTTTTATATTTTGTAAATTGATATTCATATTCCCCAACACAGAAAAATTTGCCACGGTTTGAAAATTTTTGGAGATAAATTAATGAAAATTGCCACGGTTTGAAATTTTTTGAAAATAAATAAATGCAATTCGCCATGTATACTTCTATAAATATCATCTGTATTCTAAGACAATTCACCTTGATTTTATAAATAGATTTTATGGCCGACCCCTTATGCATAACCCTGGAGTACACAAGCTATGCACCCTACAAGACTGTTGTGTGCTTCACCTCCCCATGGAGCGCACTAAATTTGGGTAGGGCACATGACTCATGCATCCCTAAGGGACATGGTGCGTCCCATTCCCAATGGTGCGCACAGGCTTGAGGCGGGTGCACAAGGAAGTATGTCCAACAGGATCCTTGTGCGCTCCATAATTTGGAGCGTGCAAGTTTAGCATGAGGTGCATAGCTTGTGTGCCTAGGGGAATTTTGGTGCACTCCACTCCTTCAGAGTGCACAAGGTTAGATTGCGGTACACCACCCTATGCGCCCCACTTGGGAATGCAAGTTAGGCTCCCAAAAGGGGACAATCCTTTTGGGAGTCAACAAGTAGGAATAAGAGTGGTGGATTTGAATGTGTTATCCATATCTTCTTTTGAAACTTTGTGAACCTCAAACTTGGGATGTTTGAATAGAATATTTAATTCCTTTTAAAATTGACCCTACTCAAGAAATTGATGAGTAAATACACCGAATGTTGTTGGAATATGGGCAAGCATACAATAAGGCTAGTGAACAACCGTGGTATGATAAAATAGGTTAGAATAAGTGATCTAGTTATAACTAGTAATGAGGGATGGTATGGAATGATTTCTCTAGGTTGTTGCTCAAGAATTATAGTGATAGGTCCATTAATTTCTTAGACTACAAGTAGATTAGAATATACTAACGAAACTAATCCAGTTATGATGTTTGTTATCAAATAAATATCATGAGTCATGAATGGTTAATGACACCAATTTTAGATTCAGGTTAATTACTTGATGCTACTTAACTTCGGGTAAAATAAATAATCGGCTAGACACTAGGCATATGTACACTAACCCCCTTGCATATTAATCTAACCAAGTCGACCAGTTAGTCAAGGTTCACTATGCTAAGGTATGGGGAGTTATGTGTCCATACTTTAGGTGTTATGGGCCCTAGAGGATAACCCCAACCATGGTTCGATCCTCATGCCAGAACAAAAGGAAGATAAATGAGATAAGTTGACTCCACAAAATGGCACAACTTATGGGATTTTTCCAATCTCGTCCACTTTGATGGCTAGCTACAGTAGTCCTAAAACCAAAAGTGGTATGATATATTTATACTTATTAAACATTATGTTCATGAATCATTGGGTGAATCCTAATTGTTGTGAATGTGAAATCACCTTTTACGTTAAAACAATAAACTTCAACAAAAAAAAATTACCCTAAAAAATTGCTTGGCTTATTTATGAGGTAAATCCAGGTGGGTAGACTTAACTTTTTAAAAATTCCATGGCATAAGCTCACCCAAGTTATAATATTGGACATTTCTCTTATGGACAACCAAATAGCAAGCTTAACTTCCTACTATGTGAATAGTTTAAAACAAATTGAATGAAATATACCAATTACCATACAATATCCATTTCTTAAATATTTGAGCCACATTGATGTTAATACCCCATAATAGTTTAGATAAAAGAATAAGAAAAAAAACTTAGAACTTGCTTCTCATTAATTCATATGAATTTTTAAAAAAAATCCATGTAAATAGCAAAGGTTGTCATATCCTCAATAGTAGTACACCTAGAAAATTCACAGATTCCTAGATGAGTAGACATAATCATCTCATTTATCAACATTCAAAGAAAAATAAAAATACACTACAACTTTTCCTTCTTGAAAATGCTATAAATGCTGAGAGAAATCTAATTGCTAAAGGAACTCTATATAAATGAAGAAACTAAAATAGACTACCAACAACTATTGCATAATTTTAGAAAAAAGAAATAACTTTCAATAGGTATAAAATCCAAACATAAAGCTTTGGTAGTCTAATTATGTTTATTATACATTTGAAAAGCAAAATTAAAATATAGTAACTTTTATGTCTAGCATATTCCTCGTATCTTACAAGATATTTCTGGGAACCATTCAATTAAAATTAAAATTTTCACATCTGTGTCTATGCATAATCTAACACTGAGACCGATGTTTTCCTACATTCTAAAGACCACCATGAAGTCGTAGGACCATATGAATATTAGCTTCCTTCTAAATGTTGTAGTCAGCAAAGGTACCCCCATAATAAAGTTTTTTTGTATCAAATGTCAACCTCTATTGATCTAGATGAATTCCTTCTTTATCATGAATCTTTGATATATTGGAAAATTTTAGTAGATTTTGAGTTATAGTTTCCTTCCATGGACCAATTTATATCTAAATCCTTAGAATTATCACTAGTATTAAATTTTAGTGAGGACCTCATAGAGAATTGATCTTTCTTGCTCAAATATATGGTAATATATAGTAAGTTTAATGGGTCCTGGACAAGGGATTTGGCTTTGAAAAATAGATAGATAGGTGTTGGATGTATCCAAGAGTGATTTCTTCCTAGACATTTTTTGTTCTAGGAAGGAAAGAGATATAAGTCTAAAAAGGGGCCCATGATTTATAGAAAGAGTAGGACTCTTCTTTACCCACCGGCATGAAGGTTTTACACCTAAAAATATTAATCTATTTCTAGTACTAGCCTAGGTTAGGATATATGTGTAGCCCATTGAATTTTTCTAAATGGATACCTTCAAGGTAGGAGACAACACTCTAGATAATTCCTTGAAATTTTAGAAACTATAAAATATGGATTATTGGTTATTTATGCTCGAATATTGGTCATGATTGATATAAGTGAACCTTTACTAGAATCAAACATTCTTAAGTATGGGGGTAAGTAGTGGACCCAAAATATAGATTATAAAAATATAAGTTTTAGATTTAGAATATGTCATGATATGGATCATATTGAGAGATCATGCCCTAAGAAGAGTCCAATAAAAATATATATAGAAAATCGTAAAATAAAGTTATAAATGGATATGGATGAGGATGGTTTTCAACTTCTAAAAAATAGGTCCAAATAGATAAAACTAAAAAACAATGGAGACCAATAAGTAAGAATATTGGAAAAAATACTGACTCATTTAAGGTTTTAACCAATAAAAAATAGATTAGATCAAGGACATGGTACAACACAATAAGAATATTAACAATGAACTATCTATTTAATATGATCTTGATTTCACTAAACTTAAAGAATATACCTCAACATATTTTGAAGAGTCTCTTTAAGTACCATGCACCATTCAAGATAAGAAAGGTGGTAGAGAAAATGTAGTGTTAGATGTTAATACTTATGCCATTAATAAGGAAATACTAGGAAATGAACAAGAAAAGTCAAAAGCTTCCATAGCAAAGCCAAGAGAGGATAAATCTAATGAAAAGTAAAGTTGTAAAAGAATATTAAAAGAGAGATTAATAAGAACTACTCTTGACATAGGAAAGGAAAAAAGAGAATTCCTTCGAATTATCAGGCTAGAGCTAGGGAAGCAAGAGGAAACATAGAGAAAGGAACACAATATAAGTTGGTTGAACTTCTCTTTACCAAATAGCAAAATGATATTGGTGATTCACAAGTTGGGCCAGTACCCCCTAATAAGACATGATTACCGTCTCATTGAATATAAGGGATGCTAATTCCACCTCAAAATAGAGGTGTATTAGGGACCTTTGTTTACGTAATAAGTTTGATATTATTTGTATATACGAAACTAAAATGATAAAGGAAGAATTTTCTAAAAAAATAAAATTAATATGGGAAATATGTGAATGGGATGCTATGAATTTTTAAGGAGCAACATGGGGAATTATAACATGTTGGAATCTTGTTAGAACCTCATGTGCAACCATTCATAAAACTAGGCATTGGATAACCTCATTAGTCACATGCTACTTTGTAGATATTTATTTCATTGTTATTAATGTCTATAGACCTACAGGTCATTCAGGAAGATTATAATTATGGAGTGGGTTTGAATACATTAAGAGAAGTAAAGACAAGAAATTTGATTGATGATCATAGGACATTTTATTTCCATAACCAAGCTGGATGAAAATTTTGGGGAAATTAATAAAATAACCCAAACTATAAGAGCTTTCTCAGCTTTTATTCAAAACAATAATATATGGAAGGTTGAATTTGAAAATGATAACTATACATGGACCAAAATTAGGAGATGTCAAAATCTATTAGCAAAAAAAAAATATAGATGCATGCTCTTAGATCTTTGGCTAGATGAAGGAACTTCTACTAAATTCATACCTTGACAAGGATAGTTTTAGATCATTGGCTAAAAAGAATTAAAATGGTGGTAAGTTCTAAAAAATATCATATATTAAATATGAGTAGATGTGGAAAGGCTATCCTCAATTTATGATATGATAGTGCAAACATGGAATTATTTAGAAAATGATGGGATGTATATACTTCCAAAATAGATTAAATCAATCACATCTAGATTAAAAGAATGGAACAAGAACACTTTTGAAAATATTTGTTAGAAGAACGAAGAACTAAAAGATAAAATTTCAAAATTTCAAAGCGTTGAGCGTATTAATCCAAATTTGTAGGAAAGTGATTTGCTTAGTGAATATCATAATAATTTGAATAAGGAAGAGAAATTTTGGAGATTAAAATGAAGACTGACTTTGTTAAAGGAGACAAAAATACAAAGATTTTTATAGGATGAAAATAGTACAAAGATCAACATCAAAAATTAGTAGAATCAAATTAGTAGAAGGGGTTTGGACTAAATACCAAAGTGAAATAAATAAATAAAAGTAATATTTTGTTACTAGAATAATCTAGGATCGAAGTAGTTTGAAGTTCTTAATGATAAACTACTATAAGAAGTACCTTCAGTTATAATAGATGAAGACAATAGAAAATTGATGGAGCCTATTATTTTGGAAGAAGTTCATTGAGCTCTTTTATCTTTTGGTAAGGATAATTCTTGACGTCTAGATGGGTTCTATACAACATTCTATCAACATAATTGGGATATAGTGAAGGATTTTTTATTGATGGTAGTGGAATAGTCTATGATAAAACAATACATTTTTTATAAAAAATGCAACATATCTTACCCTAATTCCATAAAATAAGGATGCAAAATAATTTGATTCATTTAGACCCATAAGCCTACATAATTTGGAATATAAGATAATATCCAAAGTTATGGCACATTAGATAAGATTACTTTTAGACAAAATTATTTCAGAAGAGCAAGGAGGATTTTTGAAAGGGAGACATATTCTAGATAGGATTATAGTAGATCATGAACTTATGCATTCAACAACTGAAAAAGAGAGAGCAATAATCTTAAAATTTGATATGAGTACAACCTATGATAGGGTTAAATGGGATTTTCTTTTTTCGGTATTAGAAAAGTTTGAATTTGGGAAGAAACAGGTCAGATGGATTAAATCTTGTGTTTCTATAATATCATAATTAGTAATGGTCAATGGGTTAGAAACAAAATCATTTAAATCCAAGAGAGGTCTTAGACAAGGAGATCCTTTATCATCATATCTATTCATTATTATGGTAGAGGTATTCGATAGAAACTTGAAGAAGGCTAAAAAATATGGGCTAATAAATGGAATTAAGGCTAGTAATAACATCAATAGCATCACCTATCAATAGTTTGTAAACAATACAACCCTTTTTGAGAAGGCAAGGATAAATGAGACAAAGGAATATGAAAGAGCTATAGGAAAAAATTTAATAGTACAAAATGTAAACTTTACTTCCTAAACACTTCAGCTAGAATCAAATTAGGGATATGCAGGTTACTTCAAATGAAGGAGGCAAAATTGTTAGAAACTTATCTAAAGATGACCTTATTTAAGGGGAGAATGAGGATAGAATTATAGAATTTAGTTATTAGTAAAGTTCAAAATACCAACATGAAAAGGTAGATGGTTATCATTAGTGAGAAGAGTGTAACTAATTAAACCAATCTTACAATATATTTCAATATATTATATTCCTTGTATACTATACCTAAATTAATAGGGAAATAAATTAATCTATATTATATAATCATTTTTATGGTCAAATATTAAATGGTATTATTCTATTCCTTTAAGAGAATTTCTTAATGTTTTATTGGAATCTGCAGAGATGGTAACATGAACATACAAACCTTAAGCCTGCAACTTCCCTTATTTAACAAATTATCAACTAAATATAATAGAACGGTAAGTGTGAATCTGCCAGAATCTACTAATGTAGAACATCGTTTCTATTCGGAATATGTTCTGATCATCTGTTTTTTTTTTTTAATGTGTTACGTGATTTAGCCCATTTATCCCTGTTTCTTCCTGAATTTGACTTTTGTAATTGGTGTTTTGGTATTTTGCAGGTAATCTCTCAATGTAAGATTTGCTGCCAAGATGCAAATAATTGTGGAAATATTGATTGGAATTTGGGGAGACCATCTTCTCGAAGTGGAAAGTTCTGATACAATTGCTAATGTTTAAACCAGAATTAAAAAGAAGGTAAGGAATCCCTTTTACCAACAGAGATTGCTATTTGCTGGAAAGAGTTGAAATATGGGCGCACGCTTGGTGATTATAATATTCAGAAAGAATCCACTCTTCATCTGGTGCTCCGTCTAAGGTGAGGAATGAATATGTTTCTTAAGACATTGACAGGCAAAACTATCACTCTCGAGGTGGAGATTTCTGATACTATTGACGATGTGCAGGCAAAGATTCAAGATAAAGAAGGAATTCCTCCAGATCAGTAGAGATTGATATTTTTTAGAAAACAGCTTTAGGATGGGCGTACCTTTGCTGCCTTCAATATTTATAAGGAATCTACTCTTCATCTGGTCTTGCGACTTCGTTGTGGTCATTAAAATTAAGGAAAACAGTGGTTTCAGTGTTAGATTATGCATAGACGCGAATGTTACAATTTCAGTTTTAATTGAATGATTGGAATAAAGCTCCTGTTGAGGAATATGCTAGATGTAAAAGTTACTACATTTTGATTTTGCTTTTTAAATATATAATAAACATAATTAGACTACCAAAGCTTTATGTTTGGATTTTATATCTGTTGAAAGTTATTTCTTTTTCTGAAATCACCAAATCAGCCTTGAATCCAGAAGCTCTACCATAAGCATTGCTTGGCTGGAAACATCTCAGCACCAATGACGTACAACAAAGAACAAGATGGAAAAATACGTTGAAGAGGCTTGCAAGAAGGCATTGATAAGACAAAAGCATGCAAAGGAAAGAAGGTGTCACTTGTCATTCTCCAAAAGAATCTTAAAACGCCCACAAAGGAACGTTGAATTTTACACATGGGAAGGGAAACGTTACAACATTGTTTTGGCACCCATATTCCATGTGGAAGAGGAGTTACTTTCAGCCAGAAGCATTACAATAAGAGGCCTCAAATATGTTGAAGCAGAGAAGCCACTTGGACAATGCACAAAGAGGGAATAAAAATATTCCAAGCAAAGGTGACACTTATAACAAGCGTTAGAACAGAGTTGGTGACTCCACCAAGTGTCCAAAGTATCCTTGGAGCGTTGAATGAAATTGTTGTAATACTTATCACTCATCGAAATATTGACCACCTATTAAAGGTGCCTTGGACAAGGGAAGATTTTGCCCAAGATGGGGTGAAAATGATGAAAAGCTTTAACGAGATATGGGTTTGCTATTGCATTTTAAAGTTTTCCTTTGCATTATTTTATGTTCAGATGATCTCCTCTTATCTCGATGAGTCTTGATGATCTCAAAAGTTTATCTTTGTTTGATAAAGGTATTATCTAAGGATCTCTCTTTGGAAATTATAGAACAACTCCTTTTCATCTAAGGTGGTGATGCTGCTGTTCCAAAGTCAGAGATCCTTATTATCGAATTAATTTGACTAGAAAAATTCCCATAAGATGTTTTTAGCATCTTAAAGCAACGAATTTACAAATTTTATCCTAAAATGCATACGTGGCATCTATCATTCCCAAAGTTAGCCGTTAAATAGCTGAATTACACCTTTCAAGTTAAAAAGCAATTGAGCACAATGTTCGAGAAATATTTCCAATGAAAGGGTGTTATTGGTAGTTAAATATATCATGGAAAAGTGTGTCAGGGTGCACCACATGCATTAAATCGGGAAGTTAGGCATAAAAATTATAAATTGGGCAAATCATAAGCTTTCAATCAATAGAAGTTTGAGAGCATTTTCTCTAGAGCATTGTAGGATCATCATTTAACTTTACTGAATTGCTACTTCATTGCAAAATTGTCAGAGTACTGAAGTAAAACTATTGAAGGATGAATATGGGGAAGAAAGCTACCGAGATGAAGAAAACATAGAAAAATGCAAACGGGGGTAAGAAAACTAAAAAAGTCAGGTGAAACAAAGATATAGAGCTTGATCTGTATTATGACACTCTAGCTCAGATTGGTGACTGCGTCATTTTGAACAAGGGCATGGAAAAATTGTGCCAAGATGTAGAAGTTGTTGTCAGACAAGGCTTAACACCAGAAAACCCATTGTCTATTGCATATCATGCGCAAATGTTTTGGTACCTGTGTATACCTATTCATGCTTACCTAGAACTGGTGCTGGCTATTGCAAAATTTTATAACCCCACCACAAGAACTGTTCAAAATGTAAAGGGGGATAAATTATTCAGTATTTCATCTAATGTAGTTAGAGAAGCATTCGCTTGTGGGGTAATGCCTCCTCTGTATGTTATGTTTGGAAAGGTAAATCTCAAGGAGCAAGATGAAAAATACTAGTTGACTATGATGTTGCACTAGTTCATTGAAAATCAGCTGATAAAGATGCCCCAGTTTAGAGAGTTGCCAGCTTTGCCAAAGCCCTTGATAGATTTTAAGAGTTCATACATGTTTTCTATGTTGGCCTAGGTGATTGGTCTTCTCTTCAATTCCACAATGCACAAATGGCAAGCGACACTTGTACAGTGTATTTTGCAGGTATAATTATATGCTTTGATAGCAATGACAGTGAGCATAAACCCGATTTTCTTTAACTGGGTGGATTGCATGGCTTGAATAATGCATACCCAATTGGAGATAGTGGAAAGTGGAGAAGAGGTAGTGTTCAAACATTCCTTATTTTTAGCCTGATATTTCTTTTTCCACATGCACCAACACTTTTCATTTATAGCTGTCAAGCAGACTGATGAAGCAGACAGGAGGTTGTTAGTTTATTTATGGACTCCGAGTTTGTCCAAGGAGTTATATTATAATTTCAACTGAATGTTCTTGGGCCCTTCCCTCGAGGTCATTTTTAGCACATATGAAAGAGTACCAAGGGCGATGAGGGAGGAGGTTGTCACGAAGAAGAAAAGTGATATTTTATTGTTGATGCAAGGCGTCGTTATGTGAATTTTTAACTTTACTGGCAAGTTGTTTCTCATTTTGTAATTTTCTATAGAGTATATTTTCGTGTTGGAGGTTGCCCTCCAGAATGATTTCATCAACCACTTCTATAGGGTGGGTCGAGGAAAATGAACCACATGTACCATGTCCTTTGCCTTCAGCAACATTGAAGTAAACCAGGTTGGGCAAAATTAGTTGATTATCGAAACCCTGTATGACCTTGCCTTTGTTGAGTTGCCCTAGAGGTGGAAATACGACCCTTTGGGTCATTTCACGGTATTGATCAAGGCAAAGAATTTTCATTGTTGTACCAGAGTAGATATTGAGCAATAGTGAAATAATTTGGAGGAACATGATCTCAAATGGTACATTGAGAAAATGATGACTTTCCCTCCATGACACAACTTCTATGAGATGGAGTCCGAATATAATCTTGAATTCCACAAGCACCATACTCCTCCTTCGAACCTATTTAGCAAAATGAAGGATCAGTTACCCACTTGGTTTGAGGAGAAAATCACCAATTGGTGGGTTATGAGGGACCACCAAGGAAAAACTAGATTAGCTTATGGCATGGCAATAGATGATGCATTTTTGGATGTATAAGATGAATATTATGATAGCTACCAACAAATATTTTTTCTAAAATTGTACCTTGAAGCTTTTAAAGATCTGATAGAGAAGAGATCATGGCTGGAAAATAGTTTCTTACGGTTGAAAAAGTGCCATTTATGGAGGAAGAAAAATAATCATCGCCATAAAAGTAGCTCCAGCGTAAGAAGAGGGGTACACGTGAGGCAATTCCTTTTTTTGAAAATCTTTAAGAAGCCACACAGGTTGACATTTCAGAGACTGTTCCTTTGGTTCAAGAAGAGCAACTTAGAAAAAAGATAGAATTCTTAAATCTTGAAGAGGATATTGAGAAGTTAAAGGAAGACCAAGCGAAGGAGGATCTAGTATCACAGTCACCCTCATCATCAGTTCAAATGGTGTCGAAGCCTGAAGGTACATTCTTCCTACCCTCTTCCCTTACTCTTGAGCATTCAATGGCTGTTACACCTCTTTCTATAGTTATCACTTCTATTTCACCCTCATTTGGTATACCTTCCACTTCCATTTTAGTTCTTGTTTCTCAGTCCCCAGTCACCAATGTTCCCTCTTCTTTTATTCTCTCTTCTTCTATTTCTCTTATTTTCAGTTCTTTTGCATATGTACCCAATCCATTTTTGCTTTCTTCATCCTCCATTCTGGTAACTTCCACCATGGCTATAAGTACACAAGCTCCTCCTTGAGTAAGTATAACTGTAGTCGAACCCCTCAATTTCATTACCTCAACTATCTCCATTCCATAAATCTTTCTCATTTCTACTTCTCTTCCTAAGCCAAACCCTTAGAAGGTTCGCTTTATCTTTTCTCCTTTCCTTGAGTTGTAGGTGCTACCAAAGTTAGATATGGAGGTGGTGCCAGAGCATCCTATTACAGTAAAAATAATTTGAGCCCACAAGAGTTCATCACAATGGCTGAAAATATGTAAGCGGAAAGAGGCTGAGGCTCCAGCAAAGCCATTGAAAAATGTCTCCTTTGACCCCAAAGCTATGGAGCCCCACATTGTAAATATGATTCCCCAGGTCCAGAAGCCCTAAGGAGAGATGACTCCAAGAGATTATGCTTATGAATTCATTACAAAGGACCTGATGAAGATTGATACTATGAAGAAAATGGGGAATATTCATGTGGATATGATCTCACTTTACTTGCACAATGAGAATTATAAGAAGATTTTTTTGAGGTTGAGGCGAAGATCATTGAGCTAGAAGAATCTCTGGCTAAAAATAGGGCACAACTGGAGATAGCAATATTAGAGGTAAGGCATTGGCAACGAAAAGTAGAATACTTGGAGAAAGTAGTCGAGGAGCATCAAAAAGTATGGGAATAAGTTGAACAATAGGTGCAAAAATTAACTTCCCAGATAGAATATTTAAAAAATCAATTGGCTAAAAAGACCACCCAATTAGTGGGGTTCTGCAAGGATAAGATCAAGGAGGCTCATCGTCGTTTAACTAAATATTGCACAAAGTGGGCAACAAAGGTACTCTTGGTTCTATTGTATCTTCAGGAGGCACAAACAGTAATAATACTTTATGATCAAGCATTATAAAATGATGAGGAGCAGTTAGAACCAAAACTGGATATGGTGCTAAAGATTCAAACATTAGCTACCGCTACCCTCCGATGTAAACCCATGAGTGAGATGGATCGAGCTTGGTCTAACGCCAAGATGATATTGTGTAGTTATTTTTCTAGATTGGATCTGGTTAGATAGGATTGTAAGCTACTTGATATGTATGAGGAGGAGCGATCTATTTCGCTCATTTACTTTGAGATTATAGTTGATGCCAGCTTCCCGAGCTTCATCGATGATCAAGGAGATATCTTGTCAAAGAAATAGTTGGAGGAAGCATGGAAGGAGTTCGTAGGGGATACCTCTGAGATCGATAGCTGGACAGAGCCCATTATAGAGTAGCAAGTATTGCCATTCATGAAAAGGCTTACCTGCATTAAGTCTTCTTTATACGAACTACACCAAAGATCCAACCACATTAGCTTGGACTAGGTCCAGACATTGCGCTTCGATGTTAATTCACTCTAGTATCCTTCGATGCTCAACGAATATTCTTGGGTTGAGGTATTTGCAGTATATGAGACTACTAGTGTGAGTCTCATGGAGCAAGAAGAATGGGCACTAGTGGACAAAGAGTAGAAGGAGGCTACCAAAAAGTAACAAAAATGGATAAGGGTAAAAATATAATAGAAAGAGGCTATTGAATCAACTATACCACCTGTTGCAGCTAGTGGAGGTGACAACTGAGTCCAATGGATGAAGGCCTGGGATCGATTGCATCTAGATGAACTGAATACCTTGAGAGCCACCAAAAGTGTTGGCAATTTTACCACACTAAATTTTGATTGTAAAATTCCAAGTATAAAAGATAAATGGTGCAGTTGTTTTGTTGGTCTTCTATATTTATTGTTTTAATGTAACATTTTTGCTCCCCTCCTTTTATTGATTTTTCTAACGTAAATAAAGAAGATTAATTTTGTTCGAATAATTAAGGAACAAGTGTTTTGCATGTACGAAAATAACGTTTTTTATGGTGAAAATAATATGGAATAATTTTTTTAGTGATAATAGTTTGAAAAAAATTGTGGGCAAGATGTAAGGAGGGAAATGTGTGGTGAAAATCATCTAAGGGACAAAAGCATAGCGAAATAAATGCAAAGGTGTAGCAATAAAAATAAAAAGTAAAGGTGCCAACAAAAAGGGAAGAAAAGGTAATAAATCCAATCAATTTCATTGGCAAAAATAGATGAAGAAGGCGTTAGGAGGATTTTGCAGTGAAAACAGGAAAAAGAAAGAGAATTTTTTTCACCCCAGCACAATAAAAGTCAATGTCACCCCAGAAAGGGGGTGTAATTAATTTTCACCCTTCTTTGGGGTGAATTGCTATTTTAAAATAATTTTAGAGTGAAAGTATTGAGCAAGCATTGTTTGGGCAAAAGCATGTGTCGATCAAAGTCAAATTCACCCTGAAATGAACAAAATTGATGATAAAGGTGTTTGCCAAGGTAACTTCACCTTTTTCTTAGCAATATTAATGATTTCACCCAAGATGGGGTGAAAGTGATGAAAAGCACCTAAGACAATGAAAGTAACAAAAACACATCTTGCTAAGCCAGTCAAAGTCAAAGTCGCCCCAACTAGGAGAAAATTTTTTTTTGCCCTCCTTTGGGAACGAAATTCTATTTTTTGCCCCTGATTCAAGTAAGGTTGTGTTTGTGTTTCAGGCGAAATTCCTAAGAGAATATGATTTCAGGGTGCTATTATCCAAATTGAAGGCAAAATTACATTATGGGCAAAAATACCAAACAAACTTCCAATTTCGCTCACGATTGCAATGAAATGACTTTTTGTCCCATTGCTCTGGTGAAATCAATTTTTGCCTCTTCTTTTGAGTAAAGTTTCTTTTCGAAGACACCATCGTTGCGAATCATTTTCAGGAAAGGTCAGAGATTGATGGAATTTAATTCTTGGGGTAATGAAATTGATATTTCTAGAATCCCTGCTAAAGAGTTACCAACATTAAATATTATGCTCTTGATAACTATATGATCTGGTTTATTCCCAAGGCATCATCCATTGATTTCACTTTTTTTTAAAACAAAGTTAATTTTCGGTGGGTCTTCCTAGCAAAGATAAAATTCTGAGGTGCAAAATGATAAAGTGGCAACCTAGATTTAATGTTCGAGCTCCTAATTTTTGCATGACATTGTCGTGTTTCAATGCACTGACATCTAAAACAATTTTATATCATCCATTTCTATTGATTTCCCAAGCACTCTCCATGAAATAGGGATCACTGCTTCTTGATGAATGTTCTAATTCAAGCATTGCTACTACCGAGGAGAGAATTGCTCTTGCTATTCTTTGGCTAGTCTGTATTTTGTTTTAATGTGCATTTAATTACATAGGCGCAACCTTTAATTACATAGGCGCAACCCTCTATAAATACTAAGAATTTTAATGTAAAGGATGATAGGCACTTTGCCAAAAAATACTTTGAGTTCTTTGCATCAATCGAAAGATATATTTGGCTCTGGTTCTTGAATCGATATTGTATGTAATTATTTTTTGCTTGTCATTTCTATTAGGTTCATGATCTTTGTTAGATAAAGTTAAATTTTGTATTTGAATTAATTCCTAATAGAGAACTGAATGCTAAAATGTTTATTGGAAATCATTTCTACAAGTTGTGAATGGCTCATATGCTTTCCTTTCTTTACATGCTAATTAAAACTTGATTTGAATTTTAGCTTCTAATTTATCCCCACTTTACATTTCTGACTCATAGTCATATTTCACATTCCTTTCTGTCATATCCCATCTCTTTCTGATATCCTAAGCTTATACCAATTGTTAGATTAGTATGGAACCAGTCCTCTCTAGAGATTGGCCCGAACGATATCTCTTTCCTTCGGTCTTTCAGTGTTGGCCAAGTCTAGGGCACACATAAATTTTGTACTTAAGCAGATTCATGACCAACAATCTCCTCAAATATTGAGGAATCTAACCGATTGCACTAATACCCTTTTTATAGAACTATTTTTTTTAAACTAATGCCTAGCACTAAAACCCTCTACATGAAGAGCCTCGCAAATACCTCAAATATTGCTTGCTTTCCTACACCTTTGGTCGTTCATAAAAATTTTAAAAACTAGGGCGTGGTGCTATTTCAAGAAACATTCTATATAAATAGCCTCACGAACACCTCATATGGGCTTAGCACCACCAATATTGTCTATCATAAATAATTTCTATGGATACACTAATCAAGAGACAAAATGCTCCTTCAAAGTTGTCCGCTCAGTTCAGCGGCTCCCCTCACAATTCTAGTCTTTGGTCTGCCTAGTATGGTTTTCACTGGATAATTGGAAAGCTAGTGTGACTTTGTTCTTTCACTGTACTGTTATTATTTTAGACAAACTCTAATTTACAATAATTCTAAATGACACATCTACCAATAAACTAAAAAGCAAGTGTGTATAGGGCTAGCTAGAGAATAAATGTATAAATAACAACCAATGCCAGGATAAGCCATAGACTACAGTGCTAAATTTCAAGTTTCTTTTCTGGTACGTATGAATATCAACTTACTCGATAACTATATTCTTAAAAGAGCAGAAATCTTAAAAAGGAGAAAAAAAATCTATATTCCTACAATATTAAAGAGTAGTCTAGAACACGACTTCTTTGTTTTAAAACTCCACTGATATTCCTTCTAAAAAGTCTCCATCACATACATAAATCCATGATTAGAGTTGTGATTTAGGTGTGTTCATGCTTATTGTGATTATTTTGGATAATAAGTAGTTTTAGGATCTGGTTTCTGTGCACCAACGTAAAATATATTCCATATCGGTGTATTTGGATCCTTCCCCTGTAACTAAAATGGAACAATCAATGGAATTTGTTTAGAAAGCACTTGAGCTAATAAATTAAAGTTAATATAACTAAAATATAGTACTAATTATATTTTTTTAGATAGTGGTCCATAAATATATATTGGTAGACTACTAATTTTAATTTATTTTCCCAAGTAAATTAAGGTTTAATATCAATCTTAGGCATTCCTACAATGGCATACAGGGGGTAGGAGGCAACAATTTTTTTTTTTATTAAAAATTTGACAGTAATAAAAACATTTAAAATATTTAAACTAAAATAGCCACTTAACCAACTGGTGCAAACATTTAAAATATTTAAACTAAAACAGCCGACTAACCAACCATTGCAGCTGTTTAATAAAATATTGTATAAATATATGAACATCCATTGTAATATACCAAAAAATATCCACAACGCAATTGATTTCGAACTGCTTCTGTAAATTGCTAATAGCGAGAAATTGATTCGAGAATGCTTCTGTAAAGGTTTGAACAATGATATAGAGTTACATTCACCAACGTTATTTAGTTGGGCAGGTGCAAAGATGTAATCCTGCAGATAGTGCCAGGTAGCATAATTGGAAATTCTTGACATAATACTAAAAATGCACACAATCGATACTAAAAACTTTTGATATTGTTCAAAACATTTTATACTAGAATTGACTTAGTATATTATATTATTATATAAATTATAATACTATATTATTAATTTCTAGGGTTTCATTGATTTATCGAAATGTATGATAACTATAGTATTATTATAATATTAATATTAGTATTATAAGTTGGACTATAGTATTATTAATATAAGATTAATATTATATATTATAGTATTATAATATTATAATACTATAATATATATTATAGTATTATATAATATACTATTATAATATTATTATGATAATGTATATTATTATTATAGAATACTAATATCAGTTTATATATATATTGTACTATTTTAATATTTATTAATTTAAATTAATAATATTTAAAATATTTTTTTACAGGAACAAATAGAAAATACCCAAAAAATAAATATATCAGAGGAGGAAAATAAGCAACAATGTTTGGCATATCAAAGAGAATATCAGAGACAGAGACGTGCACAAATGATAGTTGTCCAAAGAGAAAGAGAAAATGAGAAACAAAGATAAAATCGTGCAAAACGCAAGGCAAAATCAATAGTTGAAAAGATACAAGAAGAAAGATAAAATAAAATAAAATGAAAAAGAATGTCTCGTGCACAAATGACACAGGAATAAGACATAAGAGAGCACCAACATATGGTAGACACAGATAACAAGGTGAATAATGAACTTCAAATTCTCCATCAAACACTTGAGAGAATTAGACGATCTAACCAAGACAGACAAATGCAATAGGGTAATGGAGAAAATATTGAAAACAATGAAGTAGTACGATAGATGGATGCATCTGAAGCATCTTATTTTCTTAGAAGAAATATTTCAAATATATTTTCCGTTCAACAGACACAAAGTGGATGCAATGATATTAACATGGAGATGCATCAAGAAAGGACATTGCATCCTCGAAGAGAAGGAAATATTGAAGGTATAGCAATATATATATAATAAATTCCAACATATGGTGTGGATTTCAATGAATCACAAACTATATTTCGACATCAATTAGACAGTCTTGCATCACCATCAATGTGTTATATTTGTGATGAATGCTATCCTAGAATAAAGGTGTGTTTGATAGACAAAGGTCCAGTATGTAATAGGTGTCGACAAGAAAAATGTCCTAATCAATTTTTTGCAGAGAATAATATGGATCCTGGACTACAACCACCTAAACTTGTGAATTTGACATAAATTGAAGAAATGTTGATAGCCCATGTTAATCCCATATTACAGGTAACACATGCTATGGGAGGCCAATACAAGTATAAAAGGCACACAATAAGTTTTCCTCAAGAGGTGAAAGAAATTGCTAAGGTATTGCCTCATTCAATAAGTGATTTGCCAATCATTATTGTTAGGATAAAATATCAATGTGGTACAAATTATAATTTTACAGTGAATAAAGAGAGAGTATACAAAGCTCTTAAGTATAAGGTTGATCATGATAAGTTTTATAAGGATGTACAAATTGATAAAAATGTTTTGAGTGAACTCCCAACAGACACCACTACAAATGTCTTTCATAAACTTAATTTTGTCCATATGGATTTCGATTCTAATATGAATGAATATATATTTATGGGTCCAATTCTAGAGATTGATGAAGGAAATATAATTGATAACACCACAACAATGGCCTCCAAACCGCCTAATACTCCGAGGGAGATGGAACTCATTCGTGCATGGGTAAACAACCCTAATGTGGATCCTGGAACACTTATTGATTGACCTAAAATTGGAGCATCTCCTATAAATGAGTATGTTACAAAAGGGTTACTGGATATGGCCTTCCCAATATTATTTGCAGATGGAAATTATGATTGGTTGCAGCCTAGAATGAAAAAATTCATCTACATGAATTCATAAAACATCTAATTCGATATAGAGATCATCATTTTGGAAAACATCCAAGATTTAGATATTTCATGATGAACATGATTATACGACATCGTGCATAGAATTCTTCAGCAGTATTTGTAAAGAAGAGTCTTCAAGACTTACCCATTACAATAAATGAACTGTGTGAACATATGGAAAATATCCCTCAATCCCATATTGCATATCGCTTAATGCATTTTGGTACATCTTTAAGAGGCACAAGATCTTACTGGAAAAAGTGTCGTGCTGAGTTAAATGACTTATTACATCAAATTGGGTCACCCACTATTTTCTTCACCTTAATTGCAGTTGATCTGTATTGGCCCGACCTACATGAATTGATTTCAGGAACTCCACCAATTGATCATCATGAAGCACAAAAATGGAGAAAACAAAATATTATTGACTATCCTCATATTGTAGCTTATTACATGCATATTCGAAACACCACATTTTGAAAGGAGGTGTTGCAAAAAAAAATGAAAGTAAAAGAATTTTGGTGTAGATACGAATGGCAACATAGAGGCTCTCCACATGTCCATGGTTTCTTATGGTTAGAGGGAGCTCCGAATATGGACAATTTAGATTGGAAAAATGAAAATCAAGTTAAAAATGCACAAAGATTTTTTGATAATATTGTGCATGCATGGAATCCTCTAGGAGACCCTCACCAACGGAATATACAGGTAAATATAAATAACTATTTAGATTTATATTTATATGAGTTTATATTTAGGTTTGTATTTATATAGTTGTAAATTGCAGGTATTACAAAGTTTCGGTCAACATCCATGTTTGAGAAATACATGACAACTTATGCAAATTGATGCAAATCTAGAATACGAAGAGATTCTCAACTGTGTAGAGCGCCACACGCTATGTAGAGAGGGTGATTTCTTATGGTTTGCAGGTATGTAGAGGTAATTTAAAGCATTTTAACTTTTCCACATATACATAAAAAATTTGTAACTAATACCATGTATCGTATTTCTTTTATTTAGGTACAATGCACCATGGCCTCTGAATCTAGAAGGTTCAAAATTATACGAAGATCCTAAAACAAGAGATAAGAAGTATGAACTAGCAAGAAATGATGAGCAAGTAAACACACATAATCATTATATTTTACAATTATGGAGAGCAAATGTAGATTGACAACATGTTCTTTCAAAGCATGCAGTTATAAACTATATTGCCAAGTATGCTGTGAAAGCTAAAAAAATCTCAAAAACTTATCAACAAATGTTGATGCGAATAGCAAATATGTATAATAATTATGATCCAGCATCAAGATCATATAGACTTCTTCTAACAGAAACACGTATAGAGAGAGATATAGGAGCACAAGAAATATGTCATATGCTATTAGAGCTTCCAATGGTTGAATTCAGTTGAGTATTTGTTCCTCTAAATGTTGGATGGAAAGTATTAAAGGAGGTGGAACATAATGATGAAGATGAGACCGAAAGAGAAGGTAAATCTTTAATTGATTGATATATGCAACGACCTTATAACATGAAAAGTGTATCACTTATAAATGCAGCTAAATCTTGGATATATAATCCTAAGGGAAAAAATAACTTCAAATGGAAAGCTAGAAAAGAAGCAGCTATTGTGAGGGTATTTCCATGATTTATCACCATTCCTGAATGACAATCAAAAATATTTGTTGAGTTTTGTTGGTCAGAGCTGCTACTTTACAAACCATTTAGAAATATAGAGAGAGATATCGAACTTGATGATGGAAATATTATTTCAAATTGGGATTCATTCAATTACAACCCATGGCATGTTGAAAGGATAAGTAGACAAAACAATACAGAAGAACATTATAGTGAATCTGAAGATGATGATGTTGAAGTGGTACAACAAAACATGAGTAAACATGAATGGGAAATTATATCCAAACTATACCGTGGGTAACTCATGGATGTAAGTGAAATAGATATGCTTGGAAGAAGAGATTTTGATAAACTTGCACCATGGAATATAGAATATCAAGGAGAAGATTACACAAAAAAAGCAATACAACATATAACCTTCATGAAGGAAAATGACTTGCTCATTCCTGATGATACCACTTCGAATTATCCATATGAAAGCTTAAGCATCAAACAACTTTACCAATTCTAATAATTAATGGCACCATATCATTCAGCAATCAGTAACTCAAGACAAGAAGGAGACCAACCTTATCACACTATCGCTGAATTTAGAACTCGTTGTTCTCTTGAAACTACCTAACAAAGTTTTTTTTCTCTGCATGAGATCTCTCTCATATTGTTCAATATAAAGGATTTCATATCTGAGTTGACCTATTATCCTCAATTTATAAGGATGCTCAATAATATTTCCAGTTGACACCTCAAGGCCTTCATGCAAAGTTTCTTCTTAATATTGCCAGGTGGTGTTACACTTGTTTTCATGAAAGTCATTTTATTAAAGTGTGTTTAATTTTTTATTATTTTTTAATTTAATTTAAATTTTATTTTATATATTATTTATATTTTAAAATTCATTATTATTTATATATATATTTAAAAAAAAAAACATTCTATCAATTTCGAAAGGTAGTCTATTTTAAACAAAATATTCAATTTTTCTCAAACAAACACATGCATGCAATGCAATAGCAAGAAAAATGACCTATATGTTTTTCCTTTCAGTGGGTTTCCATGTATCAATGAGCCATGGTGCACAAGGCACGACATCATATCCCACTTTACCTGATGCTTCCACCACTTTTCTTCACTAGATGTGGGTGATCCTCTTGTCAAATATTTTTTCTATCGCACCTGTTGAACATCCTGCTATCGCAAGACAACCTGCATCTGCACACGCAAACACTTGCAGCAGTATCATATTCCTCCAATATAGATAATAAAATAATGGGGATGTTACATTCTCCCCCACCAAGAATCAACACAGTCCCTGTGTTAGTCAATATATACACTACAAGTTTCAAATTAACTGAGCATACACTCATATACAAACATCCATGGATTAAGAAAGCATATAGCATTATTGCATGAATATTCCAGTTATATTTCAAATATCAAGGTATAAAAGTGCAATTATAACAATAATATTCATTTTGTTCTTTTTGGTCAATAGTTTTTAAACAAGAAAGAAAATTGTTTATTTCTATCTTAACTACATATTTCCAGGCAGTGTTTCTCTTTGAGTAGTGATACCACTGAACCTTACACTGATCAAATAATATTTTTTTTAGTTATTTGGTCATGTATCCCAAGATTTTTTATCTATCTAACCTCTATGAACTATGGGTCCGACGTTTGCAAGTGAGAAACATTCAGGATATGAGATGGGTCAGTTATGTATTCACGAAGAAGAGACACATGGAAATTACTATAGATCTTAGACAAGTTTGGTGGCAGGGCGAGTTCGTAGACAACGAAGTTTATTTTGGTAATAATATCAAATGGACCAACCAACTTGGGGCATACTTTGGTAGACTTAACAGAGCTATTGGTTGCTTGGATTCTGGAAAAGGCCTCATGGCTAATATCAAATTTTTGCATAGCTCTTTTGAAATTTGATGGCTTCACAAGCTGCTAACGGATTTCTTTATATAGAACCTTCATTTTCTTAATAGCATCAGGACCGATCTCTTTTCTATCATCCAAATTTTTCCATATTAATGGTGTCCTACACCTATGCCCATACAAGGCCTCAAAAGGGGTCATGCCACATGTGGTAAGTTATATACAAATTCCATCAGGAAGAGTTAATCCTTCCACTTACTTTGGTAGTCCATATCTTCCAACACCTGATTTTCCCTCTCAATTTGCCCATCCATCTCAAGATGATAGGCTATGCTAAGCTTTGTGTCCTATTCTCGGTGCAAATATTTTTAGCATTTAGAAGTGAATCTTGAATCTTTATTTGAGATAATTATTCTAGGAAAACTATGCAATCACACGTTTGCTCGAGCACACTTTTGTGCTATCATGGAGGCATCATGTGCACATTTCTTGGTAGAAAAAATATGCTTCTTTAATCAACTTATCCACAATTACAAAAATTTGCATCATGCTGGAAAAGAGTCTTGGGTTGGCCAACTATAAAATCCACGGATATTTCTTGCCATTTCTGTTTCGACATATAGTTGTCCTTCCTGGGTATTGATGCTCGGCTTTGACCTTTTGACTTTTTAGGCATCTCACAATAATTGGACCACATCTTTCTTCATCCTAGGCTATAAAATATTCTTTTTTCAAGGTTTCTCTCAAATTCATACTCGAATGAGTAGAATATAGTACATAATATGCTTGCAAAATTATTCTCTTTATTCTTCTCTTATTAGGTATTGTTGTGTGGTTTCAAGAATACATCATATCTTGCTTAGCTCAAAATAAATTGTAAACCTATCAACTTCCCTTATTTGCTCTATTACACCATTTTGTGAGAGCAACTATATGTCTTCTTTGATTAAGGGTATTTGTTTTTTTAATTGGCTCTTACTTGACCTTATTTGTTCTATTTGTCTTAATTTTAACAAAGTTACTAAAGAGCATAACTTAAATATCAAAAGTTATTTATATTCAAAATGATACGACATAAAACATATTTACTCCAAAAACTGATATCATTAGTTCTAATATCGTTTACATCACATAATTTCTTAAGCAAAAATCTAGTTTACAACACATAACTTCTTAGTGTTTTGAGCAAAAGTCCATATCTGGATGCATTCATCTCATTTTTTTTTAACCTGCCACTTTTCAAAGTAAAACAATCTTCAGATTAGTTTCTTCATTCTTATCTCCAATAATGATTGGTATATCTTGGTGCAGATCTTCAACTACCGTGTGATATTGATTTCTAGGTGCTTTCTCATAATTTACCCTTAATGGGTAATTTTTGGCATAATGTGCCCCTTCATAGGTGAAGCATCCAATTTTCTTTTGGTTTACTCTTAACGGGTATATTCTTGCATAGTGGGACTCTCCACGTGTGAAACACCCTACTATCGATGCTCTAGTTCTCTTTTCCTGACCAATTCTTTCCTTATGTTCAGTTTTTGTGATGTACTTAAGGCCCTTTTTTACAATTTTGTCTTTTCTCATGGGTTTCAGTTTTATCCTCCACTTGGTTCTCTTATTTTGTTACCTTATTAAGAGTTCCATGATTTTTTTCTAAATTCCCATTCTATCCATAAGCAATTTCATCAATTATGATATCTGGTCCATCTGGTATTGAAATGTTTCCAGTTTTGATGCAAGATCCTCCATTTGTTACATAAAAGGAAATGATATTAATTTCCTTGAGGGAGTCCACCCTGAATACAAAAGGGCTATATCATCATTTAAACATATGGCCTAAGGTTCCACAAACTAGGCTCTGATACCAACTGTAACAACCCAAGGCTACTTACCTGGTTTTCAAAACATAAATTTAAAATTTTGTAAAACCAAACGTAAATGTTGCACATTTATGCAAACATACCCAACTTGATATTAGTACCTTGGCATAGAGAAATATACTTCAATATAATTTACCACTGTATATGGTATCTTAAGTGCTCAGGATTGGTCAACTTCCCATAATAGGTTGTTGGCAATTTGAGTTATTTAGTGTTGTCATTGATGTCACATGGATCACATTGAGTTTTGGTGGCAAAACCACTTCATAAATATTCATTTATGACATTTTGGAGAGCATGGATATATACAGGGTTTTGTGGCACAAGAGGCATATAATATTTAATTTTTAAATATTATAGTAATGGCTTTTATTAAAACCAATGGTGAAGGCTTTTATTAAAACCAATGGCAAGGGTTTTTATTAAAATCGACGGAAAGGTTTTTTAATTAGACCAACGGAAAGGGTTTTTATTAAAACTATTGTAAAGGGTTTTTCATTAAAACCAATGTGCTAAGACATCTCCAAATAATGATGGATGAAAAGGTTTTTTCAATAAAACCTAGGTGCAAAAATTTTCATGGCAAAATTCAAAAGAACGAAGGAGATATCCCAATTCAAAGATAAGAGATGAATTATTAAATATTTATTTAATAATTCTAAGATCTAAAGTTTAATTAAATTATCTGTTGACGTGCAAAGGTTAGGATGGCAAATCAATTTTTTTTTACATCATTCGAAGGCATTGAAAGGCATATAAATCAAATAAGACTTTGGCTATTTTATTGTGGAGATAGAAGAATAAGTAGCGCATGAGAGAGAGTCATCGAAGGGAGGTAACATAGAGGTAAAATGAAATATTGAACTCAAGGGTAAAGACAAAATCAAAAGTCACCAGAACTGACATCACACTGGACAGCGTAGTGTAGTTAACAGGGCATCATCTTTCCATAGGAGAGGTCTATGTTCGAATACCTCCAGGAGCAAAAAAATTGTGAGAGATTGATATCGTTTTGATAGTCGAGCACAGAGATTAAAGGAAGTGTTTGGGATTGAATCCCAACGTGGCCAGTGCTCACATGATAAGCGCCTCATAGCACAAGCAATGAGGAACAGATTTTGACTCCCATGAAGGTGTGAAGGCGCATTAATTTTGGGCAAAATTTTGATGATTTGGAAGGTGGTTTAACGTTTTTGAAGGTTGCAAAGGCTACAAAATTCATAAAAAGGTATTTATCTCTAGTGCACGATAATAGTTGATATTGCTAAAGTTGTGGTGCATTAAAATTATTTCTCCAAAAATTAGGGAGTCATAAGGTATTTGTTGTAAATAAATGATTTTTGTGTGTGCTTAGCGAGATATAAGTTGTTGAGATATTATTTGTTATTGCTATATGCATTTAGGGAGTTATAAGGTGTTGAATTAAATAATTGAAAATTATTGTGTGTACTTGTGGAGATATAAGGTGTGAAAACAAATAAATAAAAGTATAGGTGCTTGTTGTTTATGTTAATGAATTTAGGGAGTTATAAGGTTGTAAAGTGTTGAACATGTATATGTCCTAGTGCATGGTTTAATTATGAAATTAAACTAGGAACTTGAGACCTAGTTAATTGTTACCTTCAGTTAGAAGACATGCACATGAGTTAGGGTTTGAAGTTGAAGAAAAATTGCTTGATTATCTGCCTTTACTATTGAGAGGAAGTGGATGGATTAGAAAATCAATTTTATGGACAAAATTGATGCTTGAGTTCATAATTTCTTTAGTGGATTTCATTGAGAGTATTGCCATTATTGAGGAGATTATTTTTGGTTACTTGTTGAGTACATTACCACTATTTTATACCATTGAGGAGATCATTTGCTAGTCACTTGTGGATACATTTGTCTTTCATTTGAGGAGATCATTATTGGCTATTTGAGAGCTCTTTGCTTGAGGGAGTTGTGTTTGTTTCTTGAGAGATTATTGACATTGCATGAGGAAGATATTATTGAGAACCTATTGCTATCACTTGTGGAGATTGTCCTTGGTTGGTTAAAGTCCTCATTGTTATTGCTTGGAGAGGTTTTCATTAGAGAGCTCATTTGCCATATATTTGAGAGTCCATTGTTGAGAATTGTTATCATCCATTTGAGAGAGTATTTGTCATACATGATTGAGTTCATTATTGAGCATTGTTATCATCCACTTGAGAGAGTATTTTTCATACATGGTTGAGTTCATTTTTGAGAATTGTTATCATCTATTTGATAGTAGTTGTCATACATTGTTGAGATCATTATGGATCATTGTTGTCATCCTTTGAAGATTACATTGTCATTCATTGTTGAGTTCATCATTGAGCCTTGCCTTCATTGATTTTTGGATGAGATTTGAGTGCTACTTGAGCATGATTGATTGACTCTTTGAGAATGCTTTTGGGATAGAATTTTTGGACAGATTTGAGGCAGCTTTTATGCATGATTTATTGCGCCTTTGAGAAGGCTTTTGGGATAGAATTTTTGGACATATTTGAGGTAGATTTTGTGCATGATTGAGTGAGTCTTTGTTAAGTCTTTTGGGACAGAATTTTTGGATAAATTTGAGGCATATTTTGTGCATGATTGAGTGAGCCTTTGAGAAGGCTTTTGGGACAGATTTGTGGACATATTTGGGATAGCATTTGAGCAGCATTGTTTGAGCCTTTTGTGAAGGCCTTGAGTACAGATTTGGGACAACATTTGAGCAGGATTATTTGAGCCTTGTGAGAAGGCATTGAGGTAGATTTGCGAGTAGTGAAAGAAATAGAATAGAAATAGAAAAACATACCAACACCAGTTGCCTAGCTAAGTAGATCAATGGAGAGCCCACCTGAGTAGATAAATATTGCCTACCTGAGTAGATCAGTGGATTTCCTAGCTGAGTAGATCAATGGATAGCCTAGCTGAGCATATCAGTGGATAGCCTAGCTGAGCATATCAGTGGAGCCCACCTTAGTAGATCAGGATAGCCTGGCTTTGAGCATATCAAAATAATCATTTGTATTGGGATAAGGATCCCTATTTCTTTGTGAAATATTATAAGGAGATTATCTTGTGGACTACCCCACATTGGGGGAACCACGTTAAACCTTGTGTCTCAATTATGTGTGGTGATTTGTACACTTGCTTACTATTGCTATCAATGTCATTAATGCACACTACTATATTTGGTTATTGCAATTAAAGACACTAATTGATATTTTGTTATTGCAATTAAAGACACTAATTGATATTGGTTTGGAAAAAAGTAAAAATTGGGTGCTATACTATTCACCCCCCCTCTCAGTATAAGCTTGTATTATTCAATTGGTATCAGAGCAGGTTCCTTTGAAAAGGCTAAAAACTTGAGGGTAGATTCTACAAGAACACAGATGGCTTCACATAATGGATCATCTACAAGTAAGGCTCCACTGTTTGATGGTAACAATTATGCTTTCTAGAGCATGATAATGAAGAACTACTTGATATCACAAGGATATGAGGTATGGCTGATGGTTGCAAAAGAGTACAAGGTTGAAGGTGATCCTAAGACAGATAAGACTATTAGGAAATTGGTTGAGATCAATGCAAAGGCAATGAATTGTATTCTAAGTGGGCTACATGAGATATATTTTTTAAAGGTCATGCTATGTAATTCAGCTAATGAAATGTGGACCAAGTTACGAAATACCTATGAAGGAGATTCCAAGGTAAATTTGGAAAAACTACGAACTCATAGAAGAAGATTTTAGGAAATAAAAATAGAAGATTCTAAAGATATTGCAAAGTTTTTTCGAGTTGATGATATTGCTAACACCATGAGAGGCCTAGGATTTGAGATGAAAGAATCATATGTTACTCAAAAGGTTTTGAGATCACTTCCCATGAAGTATGATGCAAAGGTTTCAACGATAGAAGAAACAATGGATATTGACAAGATAACAATGGAAGAACTATAAGGAACTCTCACAGCTTATGAGATGACGATAGATAAGCATCAGGATCCAATGAAATAAATTGCATTCAAGGCTTTAGAGAAAAATAAATGGAAATTTCCAAATATAGATAGAGATTTAGATAATGATGAGGAAGCTAACTTCATCAAAAGTAAAAATGACTCAAGGAATTATAGGGTTATGAAGAAATTCAAATGCTACAAGTGTAGTGACTATGGTCACTATGCAAACAAGTGTCCACATGAAGAAAATAGTGATGATGAAAAATAGGGTCATAGAAGAAAAGAAGAAGGAAAGCATAAACATGACAAAGATGACAAGTACAAGTAAAGCAAGCATGAGAAGAAGAAAAGTTTTCATAAGATAAATAAAAATTTCTATATTGAAGAAGCAAATGATAGCTCAGATCATAGTGATAGAGACAAGTCGTATTATGAAAAGGAATAACATCTATTCCTAGGAATAGAAGGTGAAATAGAGCAATGCTCTGTGTGTGTTCAAAGAGATCACATATCAAGATATTGCAATGGATTCAGTGATAGTGAAGATAAAATGACACATCAAGGAAATAGGCATGGTCAAAGAAATCATGAGATTTTATTTGCTATAGAAGATGATAATGATCTCAGTGATAGTGAATATGAAGAAGGTTTTTTCTATGGGATAAAAGAAGTAGATGAAGAACTACCACTCCAAATAGAAGAGGAGGATATTTCAAGAAATACATGTCTCAGTTGATATAAAAGAAGACTTCAATGATATCCATGAGCAACTACAAGAGGTTAAGGAGAATCTAAAAGAATTGACATGCTTTATACTTGAGAAGGTTGATCCATCACATAACTCAAAAGGCCAAGATATTTTCACTGAAAAGGAAAGATGTATTTCAGATGCTATAGAGATGTGTGCCAATTTGCTATTTGACACAAATAAAGAAAAAAAGAAAGGTTCCAAAGCACCAAAGGTCTCATATTTCAGGTTTGGGGAATCACACTCAAAAGGAAATGAAGTTGTAAAATATGAAAACAAGGAAGCACCTAAGATTCATGAAGAATGTTCCAAAGATCCTATGGCTCCAAATATACAGTTTGGATCTTGTTTTGAGATAGGTGAATCAAGTTCAAGAGGCAAAGAAATTCTTGAATAGTAAAACAAAGAAGTTAAAGAAAAGTATTTAGATATTACAAGGAAGGATCAAATATACAATGCACAAGTCAAAGATGATCACAAGGATAATGGTCAAGAAAGGTATGAGAAACCAAGGGATGAAAAAAGGGCTTTTCAAGGACATTGTGTTTATTGTAATGGATTTGGACACAGGGCTATACACTGTAGGGTCTATGTGTCTGTTGGAAATTTGAGTTAATTTGAGACATTTTATATTGTCATTGATGTCACATGGATCATTGATGTCACATGGATCACATTTGGTTTTGGTGGCCAAAATATTTCATAAATAAGCATTTATGATATTTTGGAAAGCATGGCTATTTACAGGGTTTTTATGAAAACCAAGGCAAGTAAAATAATTTTTTTTATTTAAAACCATGGTGGGCTTATGTGGAAAGGACTTTTCTTAAAAGCCAAGGTGGAATTTTGTTTCATCGAAAAAGGACCTTCGATGATGAAGATATTAAATTTTAAATTTTAAGTTTAAATTAATGGAGGGCCGACCTATGTGCAATTAATGGAGGTTGGCATATATATATATATATATATATATATATATATATAGTAAAGGTTTCAATTTATTTCGAAAAATGGGGCATATTATATATCTTTGGAAAGCTTATTTCGAGGGCTATTTGAATAACTTATTTAGAAGGAGAAATAAGATGTGTAAAGAGATATTTCTGATTTTACAAAGGGGTTCCAAAAGTGAAGTTTTCTTTGTTCTTTTTCAAGAGTATTAATTCTTTCATGAGATGACAAGGTATGCAATATTGTGATTTATTTTATTTTATGGTATAAGTGGTTTTGGGAGTGAAAAGGTTATGCAATGTTTTGATTTATTTTATTTTATGGTACAAGTGGTTTTAGGAGAGATGAGGAAGTTGTGCAATTAAAGTACTTGGTGATGATTATTGAAAAGTGGAGTAATGTTGATTATTTTGTGATCTACTAACCCTTGTGAAGATTGGCAAAAGAATTTTGTGATTGTGGCAGATTTACAAAGAGGTTTTTTCATCTTCATAAAAGGTATGGGCATATTCTCCTATTGATTTTTTATGGTGGTTGATTTCTAAAATATCATTGGAGAGAAAAGGATTGATTGTGGTTTCCTTTTCGAAAGTTATTGGTTTAATGCTTCAAAATTTTCTAGTTTGAGATTTGAGGTTAAACCTTGTTTTATAAGTCTTGTTATTGAAACCCATTGGTTGTGAAATAACTTGAGTTAGAAAAGAACATGAGTATCATTGTTATGTGAGATTTGTGGTTGAGCATTGTTGGAAATATTTGAGTTGGTTGATACATATTTGGACTAGGGTTGTGTGAGAAAGAGTTGTCCCTTGTGATGATTGGTTGAGTTGAGTTGATTGAGCCTAGTCAAGTGATGTGTGAAGTGATTATTCAAGTTCTATGAAATAAACTATTCCATAATTCTATGTTGATTTGAGATTAAGGTTAGAACATATTGAGTCTCTAACAATTCTCTTTATGGTTCTATAAGACTTGAATTGAGTTGAGGTTGAGTTGAGATGAGATGGATATTAGAACATATTGAGTCTCTAACAATTCTCTTTATGCTTCTATGAGTTGAGTTGAGTTGAGACCATTGTGAATCATTGTTGTCATCCATTGAAGAGTACATTGACATTCATTGTTGAGTTCATATTTGAGCTTTGCCTTGATAGATTTGTGGATGAGTTTTGAGTACTACTTGAGCATGATTGGTTGAGCCTTTGAGAAGGCTTTTGGGATAGATTTTTGGATAGATTTGTGGAAGTTTTGTGCATTATTGATTGAGCCTTTGAGAAGGCCTTTGGGATAAATTTGAGGATAGTGTTGGGATAGATTTGTGGATAGTTTTGGGCAAGTTATTGGTGAGCTTGCTAGAGCATATTTGGGTAAGTTCTTGGTGAGCTTGCTAGAGCATATTTGGACAAGTTCTATGTGAGCTTGTTATTTAGTTTTGGACAAGTTTTGTGTGAGCTTGTTATTCAGTTTTGGACAAGTTCTGTGTGAGCTTGTTATTCAATTTTGGACAAGTTATGTGTGAGCTTGTTAAGCAGGTTCTGTGTGAACCTATTGAGTAGGTTCTTAGTGAGCCTATTGACAAATATTTGGAGGTGATAGAGTACAAAGGATAGAGTATCAATGGATAGAGATCTAGCAGTAGCACAATTGAAGATAGATCTAAGTGAGGAGTCTTCAAGTGGAGAGAGGTCCACCAGTTAGTGCAGTAGAGAGATAAAGTCTTCTAGAAGATCACATAGCCAGAGCATAAAGGAAAAGAGTTCTCCTATGGAAGAGATCCACTAACTTGAGATTAGGGGATCAACATCTCCTTTGGACATAGATCCATAAACATTGTAATTGGGAGTGATTCCCAAAGAAATTTATTGAGAAAGTTTTAGTAAAATATTTTCTTAATGGAGTAGCCTACATTGGGTGAACCACATAAATTGTGATGTTTCTATTGTGTATGGTTTTTGTGCATTGCTTTGATTACTGTTATTGATACTACTATCTTTACACAACATAATATTGAACTGGAAGAAAAAGTAAAAAGTGGTCTTATACTATTCACCCCCCTCTCAGTATAATCTTATGTTATTCAATTGGTATCAGAGCGGGTTCCTTCAGAAAGGCTAACAACTTGAGGGAATATTCTACAAGAACACACATGGCAAAGAAAGGCAAAATAAGAACCATGAGATCTAAGAAGAAAAATGAATCCAATATTGAAGCTCTAAGAAGGGAAGAAGAAAAATTAGTAAGATGTCTTGAGTGTGGTAAGCTTGGTCACATGGCATTTTATTGTCCACAAAATGGGTATAGCAGCAATAGAGAGGAAATGGAACTTGACTGGATTTTCAAAGATATTTTTTCTCAAAAGGCAGCATTTAAAGTTTCAAAAGAAAAATATTCTACTTGTGGTCAACTTGATCATGTCTTAGGTTACTGCAATGGCTTCAGTGATAGTGGAGATGAAATGGAACTCAATGAAGACAGGAACAATCAAAATAGTGAAGATGAATGCAAGAATAAAAAAGAAAATAAAAACATGTATGAACAAGGAAGGCATGACAAGAAGAGCTTTTATATGGAAGAAGCAATCAGTGCTTCTAATAGCATTAATAAAAGTATCTCAGTCAGTGAAAAATAAGAAGCTCCTACTGAAGATCAAAAGCAGGAATCTCAAGTAAGAATTTATCATGAAGAGGAAAACAGACACAATTATGATCATGAAGAAAAGAAAGTGTCAGAACAAGCTTTTAAATAAATAAAAAGAGAAAACTCAATACTAAAGGCTCAAGCACAAGAGGATGAGAAGATGAAGGTAAATCTCCTACAATATCTCATTGATCTAAAAATAATGGTTGAAGAGGCAAATAAAATTGAAGAATATATGCTTGAACAATTAAAGGTAAGGAAGCAAGAATGTGAAAGATTAGAACATGAAGTTGTTTCCTTAAGGTTGGAAGTGAAAGACTCCAAGGATAAGTTGCACAAGTTTTGGAAAGGTTCCAAAGCACCAAAGGTCCCATATTTTAGGTTTGAGTAATCACACTCAAAATGAAAGGAAGTTCTAAAATATGAAAGCAAAGAATAACCTAAGATTTGTAAGGAAATCTCCAAAGTTCCTATGGCTCCAAATATTCAGTTTAGATCTTGTTTTGAGATAGGTGAATCAAGCTCAAAGGGAAAATAAATTATTGAAGAGAAAGTCAAGGAAGAGGTTTTAGATGCTACAAAGAAGGTTCAAGAATGCAATGCACAAGTTGAAGATGATCATAAGGATAATGGTCAAGAAAGGATCCATGGATTAAAGAAGTTTGATTTTTCTAGAAGAAACTTCAAGGGAAGAAGGAATTTTGGTTTTCAGGGACATTGCTTCTCATGCAACAGGATTGGTCATAGAGCTTTTAAGTGCAAAGGAAATGAGCAACATGGTTTTGATTTTAGAGCTACACAATTCAGAAGTCATGGTCATAATGGTCATGAAAATAGAGCTTCACAATATAGGTTTCAAGAAAGGAATGGATATGGAAATTATTTCAAGAATAATTTTAGGACATGGGAACCAACCAAAGGCTACAATATCAAGTGTTTTAATTGCAATAACTTTGGGTATATTGCAATATGGTGTAGGACTCAATTCCAAATAGATCCAAGGCAAGAAGGTCAAGCAGTTTCAATACAAGAAGGTCAAACAGGTTCAAAACAAGAAGAGCAAGGAACTCATCGAGAAAAGGATATCAAAAATATGTGGAAGGAAGTTGATAGAGGAAAGAAACAAAGTGATATGGGAGTAAAAGTACTCCCACCCCAAAATTAATCACCTCAAAAGAGAAGGGGGTGAGGGGGCTAAGCTTAAGAGTCATATCTTTTAGCCCCATAAGTGTCCCTTTTGCCATTGATGTCAAAGGGGGAGAGATTTGAGTAAGGGGGAGAGCATTGAGTTAGGGGGAGCAGCCTCCAAAGAGAGTATTGAGTCAAGGGGGGCAACTTGGATTCTCAGATATGGTTTTTACAGTGATTGTGGTGTTTGCATTAGAGGTGTTTCCATCAATGACAAAGGAGGAGATTGTTGAAAATTTGAGTTAATTTGAGACATTTTATGTTTTCATTGATGTCACATGGATCACATTTGGTTTTGGTAGCAAAAATATTTCATAAATAAGCATTTATGATATTTTGGAAAGCATGGCTATTTACAAGGTTTTTATGAAAACCAAGGTAGGCAAAATAAAATGTTTTATTTAAAACCATGGTGGGCTTATGTAGAAAGGGCTTTTCTTAAAAGCCATAGGTGGAATTTTGTTTCATCGAAAAAGGACCTCCGGTGATGAAGATATTAAAGTTTAAAGTTTAAGTTTAAATTAATGGAGGGCCGACCTATGTGCAATTAATGGAGGTTGGCATATATATATATAAAGGTTTCAATTTATTTCGAAAAGGGGGTTTATTATATATCATCGGAAATATTATTTCGAGGGCTATTTGACTAACTTATTTAGGAGAAATAAGGTATGTGTAAAGACATATTTTTGATTTTGCAAAGGGGTTCCAAAAGTGAAGTTTGCCTTATTCTTTTTCAAGAGGATTAATTCTTTCATGAGATGACAATGTATGCAATATTATGATTTATTTTATTTTATGGTATAAGTGGTTTTGGGAGTGAAAAGGTTATGCAATGTTTTGATTTATTTTATTTTATGGTACAAGTTGTTTTAGGAGAGATAAGGAAGTTGTGCAATTAAAGGCCTTGGTGATGATTATTAAAAAGTGGAGTAATGTTGATTATTTTGTGATCTACTAACCCTTGTGAAGATTGGCAAAAGAATTTTGTGATTGTGGCAGATTTACAAAGAGGTTTTTTCATCTTCATAAAAGGTATGGGCATATTCTCATATTGATTGTTTATGGTGGTTGATTTTTGAAATATCATTGGAGAGAAAAGGATTGATTGTGGTTTTGTTGGTCACGAATCTGCCACAAAAAAGGATTTTAAAATAATTACGCCCTAGACCTGGCCAACATTGAAAGGCTGGGAGAAATAAATGTCTCTTGGACCAATCTCCAGAGAGGGCTGGTTCCCTTACTAAATCTAAGCTTGATGAAGACTAGAGTTGCAGGAAAGAAATAGAAAATATGCAGAAAGAAATGGGAAATTACGGAAAGAGATGGGAAATGTAGCCATAGGCTGAATTTGTATGATCGAGGAAATATTATCAGCAAGAATTTAACCTCAAGCATATGAACAGCATATAATAATAGAATATAGCATAATCCACTTACGACCTTGCCCAGACAACCTCTAGGATTGCATTCCAGAACTCACTTCCTCATTAGCAATATTCAAACTCAGATGCAGAATTTAAATCTAACAGCAGATTAGAAATACGAGCATAATCGAGAAATGCATGAAATAGAATAAAATCACACAGAAATATGCTTGCAAAATTAGAGGCCAAATATCTCTTATTTACGCAGAGAACTTGAATGTTTTCATGCAACATGTCTCTCAAACTCCCAATGCTTGTTCTTGAGATATACATTGATATTTATAGAGGTCTTGCCTCTTTGCAGCATTTAAAACATGAAATGGACTTTCTTGAGATCTAAAAAATATACAACAAAAATAAGGAAATGATCCCCTTAAACCAGCCTTGAAGAAACCAGAAATTAAATGAAACAAGGAACTGATCGTCTTCATTAAATGGTCGTTCTTGGAGCATGCTCGGACTATTAGAAAATAACGAATAGAAGCTTTGAATAATGGAGGCATATTCAATTCTGGTGGCTTCGAAAGCTACAGGCCTAAGCATGTTCTTCTATCTTGCTCACATTGGAAAGTAGCAAAACATTAAATTCTAGAGAGCTTTTAATCCTCAGAAATTGCAATACCTCATCGGGTCGTTGAATTGCTTTCTGGCGAGAAAATGTGACGGGTCGTGAAAACGCGACATGTCATGAAATCGTGAAGTTTTCCTCCTCCATATGCTTTTGCTATTTTGGGTCACGAAAACCAAACATGTCATGAAATCGTGACGTATTCGGCTTCTTTGTTCTCCTTTGTCACCTTAGGTCGCAAAAATGCAACGCATCGCGAAATCACGACGTTCCATACT
Organism: Wollemia nobilis; assembly: GCA_028583015.1. Taxonomy (NCBI): domain Eukaryota; kingdom Viridiplantae; phylum Streptophyta; class Pinopsida; order Araucariales; family Araucariaceae; genus Wollemia; species Wollemia nobilis. The sequence goes on along the minus strand of JAQPPZ010010130.1, from coordinate 774,002 downwards.
ATTTTGCTCCCTCTTTGCTCTGAACCGTGAAAACGCGACAAGTCACAATTTCACTACATATTTCTATCTTTTGGCTTCATCACTACTTCCTGTCGTGAAAATGCGACATGTCATGAAATCGTGACATCTTTTACTTTTTGTGCCTTCTCTTTTGTATACCCGCAAAACTACAACATGTCATGAAATCATGACAATTTTCACTTCCTTGGCCTTCATCCTCTTGCAAGCAGTGAAAACATAACATGTCACAAAATCGTGATGTTCCGTACCATTTTGCTCTCTCCACGCTTTCACATCGCGAAAAAAAGACATGTCACGAAATCGTGACACTTCTTGTCTATTTAGCCTTTTCTCCACAATATGTCGCGAAATTGCGATGTTTCCTTGCTTTCTCTACTGTTGCCGCTTTCTGTCACAAAATCACGATGTCTTCCCCTTGCTTGACCTTATCTTCAAAAATGTCGCAAAATCATGACGCCTTTCATGCCTTATGCTTCTTCTTCAACTTTACCGTGATAACGCAACATGTCACTATATCGCAATATTTTTACATTTTGCCCCTTGCTCATTTTTCTGTCGTGATTTCGTGACGAAGTTCATTGACATTTCCCTTTGCTCAATTATGTCGTGATTTCATGACCTTTTCTATCACTCTGCTTCATGGCCATCGCAAGTCGTGAAAACGCGACATGTCGTGATATCATGAAAATTTTACTGCTCTGCCTCCGTTGACCATTTTGACCACGATTTTGGAACACGTCGCGATATCGCAACATTCTTCGACTTTGCTTCTCTCTCCTCAAAAAACCCATGATAACGCAACATGTCACGATATCGCGACAGTTTTGAACCCGTGCTCTCCATGCTATTTTTGGTCGCGATATCGTGACATTCTTCGGACTTAGCTATTTTGGCACAAAAACTCATAGAGAAACACAGAAGAGTGAGAACTTCAATAGGTTAAGCATGAATAATAAAAAATCAAAACAATGTGGCAAAAATGCCAACATTCTTTGCGGCTCGTGGGGTATATAGTTCTACTGTATGCACAAATACCAGGCCTGAATCCATCGGGAAACAGAGTCAAGAAAACTGAGAAGCAAAAAAGTAAGTGCTGACTGATGGGGAACATCTCTACAGACTACTGCAATAACTCTTGCTGACTTATAGAAAACTCAAATAAATCTGTATTTGGCCTCTCTCACCAGGTGCTGTAAAAGGATTTCCATGACAGTTATGAAAGCACTGGGGTTGCAAAATAGAAATGAACGGAATGGGGAGTGGGGACTATGGAATGGAAATAGTAAATAATGGAATGGTGAGAATGGAAGGAGTGAAGCAGTAGATATAGCAACTGAAGATGGGGCTACTGTGTCACTGACTGCGGGGATGGAAAAAGCGGATAATGAAATGAAGGTAAATGAGATTGAAAAATGCGGTATGAACTGCAGATAAATGCTGAAAAGAAAACAAGGATTAGAAGAAAAGGAAAAGAAGAAACGGGAATATTAGAGGGGGAAAATAAACAACAGTAGTGGCTTAATTACGGACAATAGAAGAAAAAATGAGTGAATAAGGGAATGAAAAGAAGGGAGTGGAAGGAAGAAATTGACGAAAGCCACTATCTGTTGGGAAGGAAGAAGAAAAAAGAAAGAAATAAACGTACCTGCGAGCTCGCATGCAAAAAGAGCCGAAGTTGGTAATCTGTGTGCACAGAGGAACTCAATTTTTTTTTTTTCTTTTTTTTTTTTTTTCTATATACAAAATTTTGTGACATGATTGGCATGCCACCACCACAAACCCAGTTTTAGGTGATTATCCGGTGAACCTGCAGTGACCGGACCAAATCTGATTGTATTTCAGCTGATCTCCAGACTCTTCATGCTCCAATGTCCTTCCATTAATGATAGCAACTTCTGGAACAGAGGACGTATACGCCATTCTTACTAATTCTAGCCTGCATTTGTTCAAAATTTGATTCACAATCAATTTGGGACCACCAAAAATCTGCAATTGTTCACTCTCCAATTTTTTTGCTACATTGTCTGTGAAGCTCGTAGCATCAAAGTACAGAGTCCTGAATTGATCAGGTACAAAATTCTGATCATCTTGCATCTTCAGTTCAACCTTCTCAGGCTTTGTAATGGAACAACAACCAATCTCAGTCTCCAGCATGGCATTAAAGTCAAGCATTGAGAACACATCCTCTAAGCAAGGTTCATCCATAAAAACAGGATCGTCTGGTTCTTTAGTTAGCAAGCTGACAGGCTATGTGAACTTTTTTGCTTCTTCCAGCTTCTCTATATGAAAAGAGGAAGGCTTTTCATTATAAATCTGAATTCTTCTCCCTTTGAAATGAATTTCTAGGTGAGAATAATCTAGAGAAAGGTAGCCACCTCCTAGTTTGGTAGTGAACTCTCTTGATAAGAACATACTAAAATACGGTTCTAGATCAACCACAACTATTTCTTGAATGACTGTAATCTGAGGCATACTGTGTAAAATAATTAGGACATCCTTGATTACACCTATTATTTTCATAGGAGTCCTGTCCAACTGCAAGAATCCAGGGATACTTCGTATATATTCCATACCCATGGCTTCGCAAACTGCCTTTGGCATGATAGTTGTAGTGGCACCAGAATCAATCATGTAGTTATGCATGATCCAACCCTCCATTCGAAGTGACAGATAAAATGGGGGTGGTCTATTCTTACTAGTGATTGAGGTGGTTAACACTTGAGCATAAATTGTCTGGGTAGGACTCTTCTCACTATCCTTCACAGATTTCAAGGATTCTTGCAATAAATCTACTTGTCCAGGCAATTGTAATGCATCATAAATACTAACCTTAGCTAGGATCTTCTTCAATTCTTTGACAATGTTGTATGCAGCCACAGAAGATTCCTTATTTTCAACAGGGGGGTCATATCTACTCCAATACTGCTGAGTGGCTTCTACTCTCAACCTTTTAGTCAATGATGGGTACTTCAGCTTTTCTCTTGCTTGTTCCTCTGCTTCTGATCTTGCCTATGTAGCTGCAGCTTTTTCTTGTACTCTGTGTGGAATAGGATATTTTGGTAAAATAGGCACATATATCTTTGATACTGGCACAAGAGTTTTTACTTGTTTTCTCAAATCAACTAGAACTTTTAATGGCTCTAGCTCAGCAGGATCTACTGTAATAGACTTCTTTCCAGTCCTTGTGAGAACTGAAACTTGTTCTTTCGATGGAACCATTAAGCTATGACCTATCTCAGAGATCATGTTGACTTGACCTCCCGAAGAACTAGCGGCCAATGTCTACACATAATTCAAATGAACCATGCAAGTGTCTTCACCATGTGGATCATTACATGTTGAACACCAATATGTTCTTTCTACAAGGATTGCATCTTCATTTGCCAAAATAGTCAGGTTCTTCTCGGGTGCTTTGCTTGTTGAAGCAGCTTGTTCTCTAATGATCGACAGAGGTTGAAATCTCTTGGGCTGGAAATCTCACTCAGCTTGCTTCCTTTCAATAAGTGTGATCTTATTGGCCATTGCTCTTATTGCAGAATTGGTAGATTTTACCTCTTGCAAGAGTGTCGTATAAGGATCAGGATTTACAGGCACAGGAGGTGCTAATAAGGGCAAAGGTGTTGGTGGCACCGGTAATGCTGGGAATGAAGTGGAAGTGAGGAATGGTAGAATTTTGGGTGCAGGAAACTGGGGATTTGCTAGAGTAGGGAGCTAAGGAACTAGGATGGGTGCAATTTGAGGTGCACTGGAGCTCCATGATGGAATAGGATACATGGAAGACATAGATTGCAAAAATGAACTAGGATATAAATGTTGTGGAATATCAGGTAAAATGGGCATTGCTACCTTTGGAGGAAGCCTACCGATTGCAATCAAGTCTACCTCCGCCTTTTGTGCTTATTCGAATAGTTCTAGGAATGTCATCACATTGGACTGCCTGATCACCAATCCAATGTCTATGTTGAACGCTCTAAGATAGTAGAACGTAGCTTGCTCATGGGTAGGGCAAAGACCTTCAGGCACTCGTTGCCAGCTTCTAGTAAATCAAACATTGAAATCTGCTATCACCTCCTACGGGTGCCTCTGAATTGCATTAAACTAATGTAGCAATGAAAATGGATCAGCCTGTTCATGAAAATTCTTAACTAACAGTTCTCCTAGCTAATCCCATGACGCAATAGTGCCTGGTTGCAGAGATCGATACCAGTACAACAATTTTCCTCTCAAAGATAGTACTAATAACTTCACCATCACATCTTCATCTGTTATATCGTGAATGGATACCAAAGAAGCTATATCATGATATGTTCATATGCAGTCTTACTAGTACCATCATAGGTTGGCAAGGCTTTCAAAGCAACCTGAGGAACTGGATTTTGAGCCTGCAAATTCAAGGCTCCTAAACTATTCCATGCTAAAAACTGCCTGGGTTGAGGATACTAGGCCATTGGGACTAGTGGATGTGACTGAGAAGATGGAAAACTAGTAACAATACCAAGGATTTGTGTGGATATGGCAGATGATGCAAGCGATGGGGAAACCAACCTAGAGTGTTCACCTCTTTTTGTGCTATCAAGTTCAAAAAACTCAACAAGATTTTCAATTTTTTTGGACTTCGATCTAGTGATCATGAAGTACGGATTTCACTGTATCCATGTTCAGAGATTTTTGGGTACTGTAGAGTCACCAAATTTTCTAACTATATGGCATGAAGGCGAACATTAAATGCTCAACACTATGGGCTCTCTCTGAGACAGAAACAGTTTATCCCATCGGGCATGCCAAAAACTATTGGTCACGAATCTGCCATAAGAAAGGATTTTAAAATAATTGCGCCTTAGACCTAGCCAACATTGAAATGCTGGGTGAAATAAATGTCTCCTAGACTAAACTCCAGAGAGGGCTGGTTCCCTTACTAAATCTAAGCTTGATGAAGACTAGAGTTACAGGAAAGAAATAGAAAATATGCAGAAAGAAATGGGAAATTACGTAAAGAGATGGGAAATGTAGCCATAGGCCCAATTTGTATGATCAAGGAAATATTATCAGCAAGAATTTAACCTCAAGCATATGAATAGCATATAATAATAGAATACAGCATAATCCACTTACAACCTTGCACAAACAACCTCCAGGATTGCATTCCAGAACTCACTTCCTCATTAGCAATATTCAAACTCAAATGCAAAATTTAAATCTAACAGCAGATTAGAAAGACTAGCATAATCGAGAAATGCATGAAATAGAAGGAAATCACACAGAAAGACGCTTGCAAAATCAGAGGCCAAATATCTCTTATTTACGCAGAGAACCTGAATGTTTTCATGCAACATGTCTCTCAAACTCCCAATGCTTGTTCTTGAGATATACATTGATATTTATAAAGGTCTTGCCTCTTTGCAACATTTAAAACATGAAACGGAATTTCTTGAGATCTACAAAATATATAGCAGAAATAAGGAAATGATCCCCTTAAACCAGCCTCGGAGAAACTAGAAATTAAATGAAATAAGGAACCGATCGTCTTCATTAAATGGTCGTTCTTGGAGTATGCTCGGACTGTTAGAAAATAATGAATAGAAGCTTTGAATAATGGAGGCGTCTTCAATTTTGGTGGCTTCGAAAGCTATAGGCCTGAGCACGTTCTTCTATCTTGCTCACATTGGAAAGCAGCAAAACATTAAATTCGGGAGAGCTTTTAATCCTCAAAAATTGCAATACCTCATCGGGTCGTTGAACTTCTTTCTGGCGTGAAAATGTGATGGGTCGTGAAAATGCGACATGTCGCAAAATCATGACATTTTTCTCCTCCATACGCTTTTGCTATTTTGGGTTGCAAAAACTAAACGTCACGAAATCACGACGTATTCGGCTTCTTTGTTCTCCTTCATCATCTTAGGTCATGAAAATGCAATGCATCATGAAATCGCGATGTTCCATACTATTCTGCTCCCTCTTTGCTCTGAACTACGAAAACGTGACAAGTCACGATTTTGCTACATCTTTCTCTCTTTTGGCTTCATCACTGCTTCTTGTCGTGAAAATGTGACATGTCACAAAATCGCGACATCTTTTACTTTTTGTGCCTTCTCTTCTGTATACCTGCGAAATTGCAACATGTCACAAAATCGCGACAGTTTTCGCTTCCTTGGCCTTCATCCTCTTGCAAGCAGCGAAAATGGAACATGTCATGAAATCACGACGTTTCGTACCATTTTTCTCTCTTCGCACTTTCACATCACGAAAACAAGACATGTCGCAAAATCGTGACACTTCTTGTCTATTTAGCCTTTTCTCCACAATATGTCGTGAAATCGCGACGTTTCCTTGCTTTCTCTACTGTTGCCGCTTTCTGTCACAAAATCGCAACGTCTTCCCCTTGCTTGACCTTATCTTCAAAAATGTCACAAAATCACGATGCCTTTCATGCCTTATGCTTCTTCTTCAACTTTACCGCGATAACGCGACATGTCACGATATAGCGACGTTTTTACATTTTGCCCCTTGCTCATTTTTCTGTCGTGATTTCATGACAAAGTTCATTGACATTGCCCTTTGCTCAATTATGTCGCGATTTCATGACCTTTTCTATCACTCTACTTCATGGCCATCGCAAGTCGCAAAAACACAACATGTCACGATATCGTGACAATTTTACTACTCTGCCTCCGTTGACCATTTTGACCGCAATTTTGGAACACATCGTAATATCGCGACATTCTCTGACTTTGCTTCTCTCTCCTCAAAAAACCCGTGATAATGCGACATGTCGCAATATCACAACAATTTTGAACCCGTGCTCTCCATGCTATTTTTTGGTCGCAATATCGCGACATTCTTCGGACTTAGCTGTTTTGGCACCAAAACTCATAGAGAAACACAGAAGAGTGAGAACTTCAACAGTTTAAGCATGAATAATCAACAATCAAAACAATGTGGCAAAAATGCCAACAGGTTTCCTTTTTGAAAGTGATTGTTTTAATGCTTCAAGGTTTTCTAGTTTAAGATTTGAGGTTAAACCTTGTTTTATAAGCATTGTTATTGAATCCCATTGGTTGTGAAAGAACTTGAGTTAGAAAAGAACATGAGTATCATTGTTATGTGAGATTTGTGGTTGAGAATTGTTGGAAACATTTGAGTTGGTTGATACATACTTGGACTAGGTTTGTGTGAGAAAGAGTTGCCCCTTGTGATGATTGGTTGAGTTGAGTTGATTGAGCCTAGTCAAGTGATGTGTGAAGTGATTGTTTCATTTTCTATGAAATAAACTATTCCATTATTCTATGTTGATTTGAGATTAAGGTTAGAACATATCAAGTCTCTAACAATTCTATTTATGGTTCTATAATACTTGAATTGAGTTGAGGTTGAGTTGAGTTGAGATTGAGATTAGAACATATTGAGTCTCTAACAAATCTCTTTATGCTTCTATGAGTTGATTTGAGTTGAGATAATTGTGGATCATTATTGTCATCCATTGAAGAGTACATTGACATTCATTTTTGAGTTCATATTTGAGCTTTTCCTTGATAGATTTGTGTATGAGTTTTGAGTACTACTTGAGCATGATTTGTTGAGCCTTTGAGAAGGCTTTTGGGATAGATTTCTAGATAAATTTGTGGAAGTTTTGTGCATGATTTATTGAGCCTTTGAGAAGGCCTTTGGGACAAATTTGAGGACAGTGTTGGGATAGATTTGTGGATAGTTTTGGGCAAGTTCTTGGTGAGCTTGCTAGAGCAGATTTGGGCAAGTTCTTGGTGAGCTTTCTAGAGAAAATTTGGACAAGTTCTATGTGATCTTGTTATTCATTTTTGGGCAAGTTCTATGTGAGCTTGTTATTTAGTTTTGGACAAGTTTTGTATGAGCTTGTTAAGTAGTTTTTGTGTGAGCCTATTGATAAGGTTCTTAGTGAGTATATTAACAAAATTTGGAGGTGATAGAGTACAGAGGACATAGTCTCAGTGGATAGAGATCCAGAAGTAGCACAATTGAAGACATATCTGAGTGAGGAGTCTTCAAGTGGATAGAGGTCCACCAGTTAGTGTAGCAAAGAGACAGGGTCTTCTAGAATATCACATAGCCAGAGTAAAAGGAGAAAGAGTTATCCTATGGAAGAGATCCACTAACTTGAGATTAGGGGATCAGCATCTCCATTGGATAGAGATCCATAAACATTGTAATTGGGAGTGATTCCCAAAGATATTGATTGAGAAAGTTCTAGTAAAATATTTTCTTCGTGGAGTAGCCCATATTGGGTGAACCACGTAAATTGTGATGCCTCTATTGTGTATGGTTTATGTGCATTACTTTAATTGTTGCTATTGATACTGCTACTTTACACAACATAATATTGAATTGGAAGAAAAAGTAAAAAGTGATCTTATATTGTTCACCCCCCTCTCAGTATAAGATTGTGTTCTTCAGTATCAAAGAAGTTTGATTTTGATAGAAGGAACTTCAAAGAAAGAAGGTATGTTTTTCACGGACACTACTTCTTATGCAACAAGATTGGTAATAGGGCTTCTCAATGCAAATAAAATGAGCAACAAGGTTTTAGAGCTACACAATTTAGAGGTCGTAGTCATAATGATTATGAAAATAGAACCTCACAATACAGGGTTCAGGAAAGGAATGGATATGGAAATAATTTCAAGAAAGAATTCAGAACATGGGCACCATCCAAAGGCTACAATATCAAGTGTTTTAATTACAATAACTTTGGACACATTACAAAATGGTGTAGGACTCAATTCTAAACATGTGCAATGCAAGAAGTTCAAGCAGTCTCAAGGCAAGAAGGTCAAATAGGTTCAAGAAGAGAAGATCAAGTAACTCATCAAGAAAATGATATCAGAAAGAAGTGGAAGGAAGTTGACAAAGGAAAGAAATAATGTAATATGGGAGTAAAAATACTCCCACACCAAAATTAATCACCTCAAGATAGAAGGTGGTGGGGGGGATAAGCTTAAGATTCATATCTTTTCTCCCCATAAGTGTCCCTTTTTGCCATTGATTTCAAAGGGGGAGATATTTGAGTAAAGGGGAGAGCATTGAGTTAGGGGGAGTAGCCTCCAAAGAGAGCATTGAGATAAGGGAGTAGCCTCCATAGAGATTATTGAGTCAGGGGCAACAGCTTTGATTCTCAGAGATGTTTTTTACAATGATTATGGTGTTTTGCATTAGAGGTGTTGCCATCAATGACAAAGGGGTATATTGTTGGTAATTTGAGTTATTTTGTGTTGTCATTGATGTCACATGGATCACATTGAGTTTTGGTGGCAAAACCACTTCATAAATATTCATTTGTGACATTTTGGAGAGCATGGATATATACAGGGTTTTGTGGCACAAGAGGCATATAATATTTAATTTTTAAATATTATATTAATGGATTTTATTAAAACCAATGGTAAAGGTTTTTATTAAAACCAATGGCAATGGTATGGAAAGGTTTTTTATTAAAACCATTGGAAAGGGTTTTTCATGAAAACCAATGTGCTAAGACATCTCCAAATGATGATGGATGAAAAGGTTTTTCCAATAAAACCTAGGTGCAAAAAGTTTCATGGCAAAATTCAAAATAACGAAGGATATATCCCAATTCAAAGATAAGAGATGAATTATTAAATATTTATTTAATAATTATAAGGTCTAAAGTTTAATTAAATTATCTACCGATGTGCAAAGGTTAGGATGGCAAATCAAAGTTTGTCGACGTCATTCGAAGGCATTGAAAAAAATATAAATCAAAGAAGACTTTGGCTATTTCGTTGCAGAGATAGGAGAATAATTAGCGCACGAGAGAGAGTCGTCAAAGGGAGGAAACATAGAGGCAAAAAAAAATAGTGAAATCAAGGGAAAAGACAAAATCAGAACCTGCCAAAATTGAATTCACACTGGACAGCATAGCATAGTTGGCAGGGCATCATCTTTGCACAGGAGGTCTATGTTCGAATCCCACTAGGAGCAAAAGTTTTTTGTGAGATATTGATTTAATTTTGATAGCTGAACACAGAGATTAAAAGAAGTGTTTTGGATTGAATCCCAACATGGGCCAGCACTCACACAGTAAGCACTTCACAATGCAAGCAAGGAGGAACAGAGATTGACTCCCGTGAAGGTATGAAGGCATAAAAACTTTGATGATTTTGAAGGTGGTAAAGGTGCATTGATTTTTGGCAAAGACTAACATTTTTGAAGGTTGTGAAGGCTACAAAATTCATAAAAAGGTATTTATCTCTAGTGCATGGTAATATTTGATATTGCCAAATTTGTGGTGCATTAAAATCATTTCTGCCAAAATTAGGGAGTCATAAGGTATTTTTTGGAAATAAATGATTGTTGTGTGTGCTTAGGGATATATAAGGTGTTGAGATATTATTTGTTATTGCTATGTGTATTTAGGGAGTTATAAGGTGTTGAATTAAATAATTGAAAATTATTGTGTACTTTTGGAGTTATAAGGTGTGAAAAAATAAGTAAAAGCATAGGTGCTTGTTGTTTATGTTAATGAATTTAGGGAGTTATAAGGTTGTAAAGTGTTGAACATGTATATGTCCTAGTGCATGGTTTTATTATTAAATTAAAATAGGAACTTGAGACCTAGTTAATTGTTACCTTGATTTAGAAGACATGCACATGATTTAGGGTTTGAAGTTGAAGACAAATTTATTGATTATGTGCCTTGACTATTGAGAGGAAGTGGACGAATTAGAAAATTAATTTTATGGATAAAATTGATGCTTGAGTTCATAATTGCTTTAGTGGAGTTCATTGAGAGTATTGCCATTATTGAGGAAGTGTTTGCCATTGCTTGAGGAGATTATTGTTGGTTACTTGTTGAGTACATTGCCACTATTTGAGATCATTGAGGAGATTATTTGCTAGTCACTTGTGGATACATTTGTCTTTTATTTGAGGATATCATTGTTGGCTATTTGAGAGCTCTTTGCTTGAGGGAGTTGTGCTTGTTTCTTGAGAGCTTATTGACATTGCATGAGTAAGATAATATTGAGAATCTATTGCTATCACTTGTGGAGATTTTCCTTGGTTTGTTAAAGTCCTCATTGTTATTGCTTGCATAGGTTTTCATTAGAGAGCTCGTTTGCCATATATTTGAGAGTTAATTGTTGAGCATTGTTATCATCCATTTGAGAGAGTATTTGTCATACATGGTTGAGTTTATTGTTGAGCATTTTTATCATCCATTTGAGAGAGTATTTTTCATACATGGTTGAGTTCATTTTTGAGCATTTTTATCATCTATTTGAGAGAGTAGTTGTCATACATTGTTGAGATCATTGTGGATCATTGTTGTCATCCTTTGAAGAGTACATTTCCATTCATTGTTGAGTTCATCATTAAGCCTTGCCTTCATTGATTTGTGGATGATATTTTAGTGCTACTTGAGCATGATTGATTGAGCCTTTGAGAAGGCTTTTGGGATAGAATTTCTAGACATATTTGAGGTAGCTTTTATGCATGATTTATTGAGCCTTTGAGAAGGCTTTTGGGATAGAATTTCTGTACACATTTGAGGAAGCTTTTGTGCATGATTGAGTGATCCTTTGAGAAGTCTTTTGGGACAAAATTTTTGGATAAATTTGAGGCAGATTTTGTGCATGATTGAGTGAGCATTTGAGAAAATTTTTGGGACAAATTTGTGGATAGATTTGGGACAGCATTTGAGTAGAATTGTTTGAGCCTTTTTGTGAAGACCTTGAGTATAGATTTGGAAAAATATTTGAGCAGGATTATTTGAGCCTTATGAGAAGGCATTGAGGTAGATTTGTGATCAGTGAAAGAAATAGAATAGAAATAGAAAAACATACCAACACTAGTTGCCTAGCGGAGCAGATTAGTGGAGAGCCCACCTAAGTAGATAAGGATTGCCTAGCTGAGTAGATCAGTGGATATCCTAGTTGAGCAGATCAGTGGATAGCCTAGCTGAGAAGATCAGTGGATAGCCTAGTTGAGCATATCAATGGAGCCCACCTAAGCATATTAGGATAGCCTAGCTTTGAGCAGATCAAAGTAATCATTTGTATTGGGATAAGGATCCCTATTTTTTTATGAAATATTATAAGGAGATTATCTTTTGGACTACCCCACATTGGAGGAACCATGTTAAATCTTGTGTCTCAATTGTGTGTGGTGATTTGTGCACTTGCTTACTATTGTTATCTATGTCATTAATGCACACTATTATATTTTGTTATTGTAATTAAGGACACTAATTAATACTGGTTTGGAAAGAAATTAAAAAGTGGGTGCTATATTTTTCAACCCCCCTCTCAATATAAGATTGTGTTCTTCATAGGTTACCATTTGAAAATTTCCTTACTCCTCTCGAGTTCTTCTTTGACCTTGGCAAGGGGTTGTCTTTCTAGGGCCCATAAAACTTGGAATGGTGGATGCATTAATTCCCCATCTCAAAGCATGGTGGACTAGGGTTCTCAACCCTACTCTTGTCCATAATGGTCCTCTGACCTATCGAATCTTAAAGGTTCATGCCTTGAGCTAGCGTAGCTATGCCAGTTCCTGACCATTAACTTTATGCTAAGATTTAGTCAAGGTCCGCCATCGCATGGTTTTCAGACCAGATATCTCAATCCCATCTTTGGATAATGGTAATGTTACCCATACCATCTACCACTAGACCTTCCAACCTCAAGATCATCTCTCTAGCCTTGAGTTTATTGTTGACAATTCTGCATTCAAAGTAGGTTTGTGAGTTTCCTCATGTACTACTCGTATGTTAATTTGGAGCAACATCTCATTTCATCACCCTTTACCCTCAACAGCGTAGGACCACTATCATTTTAATAGTTTGGGAATGGATAACACCAATTCACAATATTCTCCATCACGGCTATCATATTTGGGTGAAGTGCACATCCTACTCAACGTCACGGGTTAATCACAAATATCCATTCCCTTGATGGACTATTAAAATATCAACTTTATTTTTGGAAGAATTGTTTGTTTTCCAAAGTATAGAGTTTTTATAATATTAATATAGAGTTTGTTTGAGCTACTTGAAAATTAATTTTAAGCATACGGATGTAAAGAATGTATAAATTTATAAAGTCATTAAAATTTTAATCCACTATTATCAAACCTTTATTTTTAAAAGTCAAGGTGCATCAAAATATTCATTCTAAAGACAATTTAAATTTTACTAAATGCATTCTTATATGACAAAGTACTTAAATGAAGAACTCAAGCTTATACTAAGAGGGGGGGTGAACAGTATAATACCACTTTTTACTTTTCTTTTCAAATCAATATTATGTAGTGTATAGATAGCAATATCAATAGTAGTAATCAAAGCAATGCACAAAATACCATACACAATAGAGACACAGATTTTAATGTGGTTCACCCAATGTGGGCTACCTCCATAGAGAAAATATTTCTTCTAAATATTTCTCAAATAATATTTTAGAATCCTTCCCAATTACAATGTTTATGGACCTTTGTCCAAAGGAGATGTTGATCCCCTAAATCTCAAGTTTGTGGATCTCTTCCACATGAGAACTCTTTCCCCTTCAGCTCCTACTAGTGATCTTCTAGAAGACTTTGTCTCTTTGTTGCACTGACTGGTGGATCTCTCTCCACTTGAATACTCCTCACTCAAAATATCTATCTTCAATTGTCCTGGTTGCTGGATATCTATCCACTGAGACTCTTTCCTCTATACTCTATCACCTCCAAATCTTTGTCAATAGGTTCACTCAAGAACCTTCTCAAATCTTCTCAACAAGTCCATTCAAAACCTGCTCAAATATGCTCAATAGGTCCACTCAGAACCTGCTCAAATATGCTCAACAAGATCACTTAGAACTTGTCCAAATATGCTCAACAAGCTCACTCAAAACTTATCCAAATCTACTCAACAAGCTCACTCAGAACTTATCCAAATCTTCTCAACAAGTCCTCTCTAGGACTTTCTCAAATCTGCATTACAAGATTCCACAAAGCTTACACAAAATTAGTCCACAAGCCTTCTCAAATACTTGCCTCAAATCAGCTTAACAAGTCCACATAGAACTTGTTCAATCTCATAGAATCATAAAGAGAATTGTTAGAGACTCAATATGTTCTATTCTCAAAGCTCAATCTCAACTCAAATCAATCTCATAGAAGCATAAAGAGAATTTTTAGAGACTCAATATGTTCTATATTCAAATCCCAATCTCAACTCAAATCAATCTTATTTAAGCATAAAGAGAATTGTTAGAGACTCAATATGTTCTATTCTCAAAGCTCAATCTCAACTCAAACCAATCTCATAGAAGCATAAAGAGAATTGTTAGAGACTCAATATGTTTTATTCTCAAATCTCAATCTCAACTCAAATCAATCTCATAGAAGCATAAAGAGAATTTTTAGAGACTCAATATGTTCTATTCTCAAAGCTCAATCTCAACTCAATCATAATATAGAATAGTTTGTTTCATGGAACTTGAACAACCACATGCATCCACTTGACTAGGCTTAATCAACTCTACTCAACCAATCACCTTAAGGAACAACCCTTTCTCACAAACCCTAGTCCAAGCATGTATCAACCAACTCAAAATGTTTCCAATAATGTTCAACCACAAATCTCATGTAACAATGATACTTATGTTCTTTTCTAACTCAATTTCAAGTTCTTTGCATAACCAATTGGCTTCAACAACAATGCTTATAAAATAAGGTTTAATCACAACTCTCAATCTAGAAAACCTTGATGCATTAAACCAACCACTTTCGAAAAGGAAACCACAATCAACCCTTTTCTCAATCACCCAATCAATTCAATGGATAATATTGCCCATACCTTTTTGATGCCAAGGACTTGTCCTCAAAATCAGTCAAACTCAACACACTTTCAAATATTTTATTTTCAATCACAAAGAGTAATATTACAACAATAAAAATAATATCCCAATAACACCTTATTACTCCTACTCAATAAAATTCACCATGTCTTCTCATGAAAGAAACAATCCCCTTTGAAAAAGAATAAATCAAGCTCACTTTTGAACCCCTTTACAAAAATATAAATATATCTTTACACACATCTTATTTCTCCTTCTAAGAAATTTAATCAAATAGCCCTTGAAAACTGCTTTTCAATGATATATAATATGCTACCCTTCCAAAATAAAACCATCAAAAATATCTCAATTTTCTAGGGCATAGCATAACCCTTATTTCTCCCTTAAGGCTATTAAAAATTAAAATACAAAAATTAACTTGCCTTTCCTCTCAGAGGGATTCGATCCCCCAATGTCCTCCTTCCCAATGCCTTAACCGCATCCAAGCCATCATTGGGCCACGCGCCCACACTTGTCTAAAAAGGCACAAACTGCATCAACAACTTCATGAACTAGAACTTTTCAAAATAATCAAAACATGCTTCGAGCGCTTTGACCTTGCAAGAAACCCCAAGTGAATTGAATACGGGACCTCCTCTGTCTCGCCAAGCCAATGCACCGCTAGGCCAAGCTGACCTATGTGCTCCAAAATCCTTAGCGTTCCTTGCTTCAACCTTTTCGTAAATCTTCAAGCCTTTTAAACACGAACCTTAATTCACATGCACTCCAAACGAATTAGCAAGGATAATTTTCATTAATGCCTTTTGGGGCATTATATATAATGCCTTTGTCTTCCATGCAATCACATCGATGCATCGATTTAATTCGACGTCGACATGGTTGACTAATTTATGATATATTTAAATTTAAATATTATAAATTAAATTAGACCAACCTTAGGTTTTAGATTAATTAAACCTTGGAGCCTTGTCTTAATGCACAACCTTGGTGTAACGAATATTATTTATAAAATTTAAATTCCTTGTGAACTTAAATAATTTATAAATAATTATTAAACCTCATTTTAAACCTTTGCAATAACCCATCTTGGGTTTTTATGAATCAATCACTTAACATGTGCTCCCAATAATATTAAAATATTATGAATCTTTTTTCCTTTCACTTTTACATTGTTGAAGCTTTTTCTTGGATGATAGTGACAACCTTGGATGACTTTATTTTTTGTCGAATTCCTCGATATGAGTGATAACTCTATCAGGTGACATCAATGACAACTTTTAGCTTAGGGACTCAAAATGTCCAACAATCTCCCCCTTTGTCATTGATGGCAACCCATATCCTTTTACTAAAACCTGACCTTCTTTTTTGCTCCCCCTGGGACTTTGCTCCCCCTGGCTCAATGCTCTCTCAAATATCAAATCTCTCCTCATACCAAATATCTCCCCAATACAAAAATCTCTCCCCCTTTGACATCAATGGCAAAGGGTCACCTTTGGGGCTCGGGGCTAAGAATGAGCCTCTTAGCTTAGCCCCTCCCCCACCTCCACATGAGGTGGTTAATTCTAGGGTGGGAGTATTTCTACTCCCCGAAAGCATAGATCTGTACCTTTATCTTTCTCTCTTCTTCTGTGAGTTTTCTGAATCCTCTCACTATTTCTTTCCAAGTCATCATCCCTGTTCTTGTCATCACTTTTGTTCCTATTCTTGTTCTTGTTCTCATCCATGTTCCTGTTCCTATTCTCATTCTTTTTCCTGTTCCTATTCTTGTTCTCATCCTTGTTCATATTCCTATTCCTCTGTTCCTGTTCATATTCTTGTCCCTGTTCATGCCTGTTTCTGGAATATTTGCTCTACACCATCTTGCTATGTGACCATCATTATTGCACTTATAACACTTAATGTTATTATTCCTTGGATGTGCAACTATCTTAGGACTTCTCCTAGTGAAGCCATATCCTCTTCTATCATGAATCCTGCAATTCATTGCCTTGTGACCAAACCCATTGCATGAGTAGCAATATCCTTGGAAAAGTTGTTCTTTTCCATATACATGTCTTTCATGAGTCCTGCATTGTGAAGCCATGTGCCCAAACCTGTGACATGAAAAGCATCTTCCATTGAAGCCTCCTTGTCTTGACCTCATTGGTCTCCTATTCTGATTGTTGTTCCATCTGTATCTTCTTTGTGCATTGTTCCTATCTTTGTTGAACTCTTTGTTGTCCAACTCATCCTCTGATGTCTCACTCCCACTTACATTGTCTTCTTCTAAAGTATCTTCTTCTGAAGTTTCTTCTTCATCAAGACTTGAAGTAGATTCTTTTTCCTATTTCTTTTGAGCATTTCCAAAGCCAAGACCTATTCTTGATCATGATGTTCTTCTTTGTATCTAGATGATTGTTATCCAAGTTCTTAGAGCTATTTGTGGAAATACTTCATCTTGATCTTGGAGTCCTTTAAATATTCTTTTAGAGTAGCCACTTCTTGTGCTAACTTCTCACATTCCAAAATCTTTGCTTCTAACTTATCCTTGAACTTGCTTGCCTTAGCCTTTGACTTTTCTAAATCCTCTATGAGCAATAATATTTCTTCATCACATTCTTGAAACTGATTTTCAAGCTTAGAGTGTTGCTTTCTAACCTTATTTACTATGTCAAGGGCATAGATAAGTTCTCCCTTGAGATCATAGCCATTCTCTATTGAATATTCCTCTATTTGTTTACCTTTGTTCATATCATTACTTCCTTTTGGCTTGTCTTCTATAGGATCACTCTCTTTATCTTCCAAAGCCATTAGAAGATTCTCATCTGGTCTTTCAAGTGCATCTTCAAAATCATCATCACTGAAACTATAACCATCCCTAGTGCAATCATCTTCAAGATGTCCAAATTTACCACATCTAAAACACTTGAGAATAACTGGAGTCTTTTTCTTAACTGGATCTTTCTCTTTAACCATAAATAGGACTTCATCTCTATCATTGTCTGAAAAACTAGCATCACTATCAATTGAGTACTTACTTGCATTTTCCGCATAGTAGCTTCTCTTTTGTCTTTGGAAGAACTTCTTCCCTTGTCTGTTTTGTCCATCCTTGCTTTTCTTCTAGTACTTGTGTCTTTATGATTCCCTATACCTGTGATCCTATTTTTCTTCATCATTGTTGCTCTTTGGCTCTTTGCATTCTGTTGCATAATGTCCATACTTTCCATAATTGAAACATTTGATAGATCTTAGATCTATGGGTCTTCTGGAACCTCTATCTCTTCTACCATAATTTGCTTCTTCATCACTGGATGATTCACTACTCGATTCTATCTTCTTTCCCTTTTTATTTTTGTCTACTTTGAAAGCAGCTTCTTTCGGAGGAATAGGATCTTTTGTTCTTATCTCAAAAGTAGTAAGCATGCCAAGCAAAGAATTCCTTGTCAAAGAATCACTATCAATTGATGTTTCTATAGCAGAAACCTTTTCACTGTACCTTTTTGGAAGAGTTCTCAAGATCTTATCACAAGCATCGGATTCATCAACCTTCATTCCCAGACCTTTCATCTCATGTACAAGTTCATCAATCTTACTGAGATAGTCATGAATGTTTTCATCATCCTTCATTCTTAAGTTCTCAAATTCTCCTTTGAGATTTCTGATCTTAGCCATTCTAACTCCTTTATCTCCTTCATATATTTCATGCATAAGTTCCCACATTTATTTTGTTGTTTTACAATCCATAACCTTCATAGATTCTGATCTACGCAATCCTTTTATAATTGCATTCATGGCTCTTGAGTTTGCATGCATTAGAAGCTTACCTTCCTTATCTGTAGGAGGATTGACTGCTGAATCATATCCAAGTTCCACTGCATCCCAAACTTCATTTCCAAGTGCCATCAGGTAAAATCTCATCAGCATACACCAATATAAGAAGTCACTTCCATCAAATACTAGTACTACATTATTGAAGGGTCCATCTCTTTGATCCTTTTGATCCATTGTGTTCTTAGACCACTTTTCCTTCAAGCTATCAAACTCTTCTGAAGGAACCCGCTCTGATACCAATTGAAGAACACAAGCTTATACTGAGAGGGGGGTGAACAGTATAAGACCACTTTTTACTTTTTCTTTCAATTCAATATTATGCAGTGTATAGATAGCAGTATCAATAGAAGTAATCAAAGCAATGCACAAAACACCATACACAATAGAGACACCACAATTTACGTGGTTCACCCAATGTGGGCTACTCCACGGAGAAAATATTTTACTAAAATTTTCTCAATCAATCTCTTTTGGGAATCCTTCCCAATTACAATGTTTATGGACCTCTATCCAAAGGAGATGTTGATCCCCTAATCTCAAGTTCATGGATCTCTTCCATAGGAGAACTCTTTCCCCTTCTACTCTGGCTAGTGATCTTCTAGAAGACTTTGTCTCTCTGCTGCATTGACTGGTGGATCTCTCTCCACTTGAAGACTCCTCACTCAGATCTATCTTCAATTGTCCTGGCTATTGGATCTCTATCCATTGAGACTCTATCCTCTGTACTCTATCACCTCCAAAGCTCTATCTCAATACTATACTAAACATAGTCTAGTTGGTCTAGCACAACTCTACTCAATCTCTTGCACTAAACATAGTACATTCGGTCTAGTACAATTCTGCTCAATAGGTCCACACAGAACCTACTCAAATCTGCTCAATAGGTCCACACATAACCTACTCAAATCTTCTCAATAGGTCCACATAGAACCTGCTCAAATATTCTCAATAGGTCCACATAAAACCTACTCAAATCTTCTCAATAGGTCCACACAAAACCTGCTCAAATCTTCTCAATAGGTCCACATAGAACTTGCTCAAATCTGCTCAACAAGCTCACTCAGAACTTGTCCAAATCTGCTCAACAAGCTCACTCAAAACTTGTCCAAATCTTCTCAACAAGCTCACTCAGAACTTGTCCAAATCTGCTCAATAAGTCCTCTCTAGGACTTGCTCAAATCTGCATAGCAAGCTTCCACAAAAGCTTACTCAAAATCAGTCCACAAGCCTTCTCAAAGACTTGTCTCAAATCTGCTTAACAAGCTCACATAGAACTTGTCCAATCTCATAGAATCATAAAGAGAATTGTTAGAGACTCAATATGTTCTATACTTAATGCTTAATCAATATCTCAATTCAATCTCATAGAAGCATAAAGAGAATTGTTAGAGACTCAATATGTTCTATACTCAAATCCCAATCTCAACTCAAATCAATCTCATAGAAGCATAAAGAGAATTGTTAGAGACTCAATATGTTCTATACTCAAATCCCAATCTCAACTCAAATCAATTCATAAATAATTTTTTTTTTTTTTTTTTCATAGAAGCATAAAGAGAATTGTTAGAGACTCAATATGTTCTATTCTCAAATCTCAATCTCAACTCAATTCAGAATATAGAATAGTTTGTTTCATGGAACTTGAACAACCACATGCATCCACTTGACTAGGCTCAATCAACTCTACTCAACCAAACACCTCAAGGAACAACCCTTTCTCACAAACCCTAGTCCAAGCATGTATCAACCAACTCAAAATATTTCCAACAATGCTCAACCACAAATCTCACATAACAATGATACTCATGTTCTTCTCTAACTCAAGTTCAAGTTCTTTGCATAACCAATTGGCTTCAACAACAATGCTTATAAAACAAGGTTTAATCACAACTCTCAAACCAGAAAACCTTGAAGCATTTAACCAATCACTTTCGAAAAGGAAACCACAATCAATCCTTTTCACTCCAAAGGTATTTTATAATCAACCACCATAATCAATCAATAGGAGAATGTGCCCATACCTTTTATGAATATGAAGAAGCCTCTTTGGAAATCTGCCACAATCACAATATTCTTTTGCCAATCCTCACAAGGGTTAGAAGATCACAAAATAATCAACATTACTCCACTTCACAATAATATTCACCAAGGCTTTTAATTAGAAAACCTTCTTAAGAATTAATGCACAACTTCCTTATCACTCCTAAAACCACTTGTACCATAAAATAAAATAAATCAAAACATTGCATAACCTTGTCACTCCAAAAACCACTTATACCATAAAATAACTCAAATATTTTATATCCTTCCTTTCAACACTTTTGCACTTAAAAAAATAATCACAAAGCCTTCTTAGGCAATATCCCACATTAATCAAATATCAAACCTTAGCCATATGCAAAAATTAAATCCACTATACTCTCCATGAAAATCGACGCTTAACACAACCTTAGCAAATTCAAAATATTTCATGCACCCAAAAATTTTGGCGATCGAATTATGGCATACCTTGCAAAATGGCTTCGGGTGGTTTCGACCCCGCGTTCCTCCTCATCGTGCGCCTTAGCGCACTCTCCACCCACCGTGTGGGCTAGGCCTCCCATGTGGAGGCTTTAAGCCTTTGAGACTTATATTTCTGTCCTCTCCACCTATGCCTTGAAACTTGCTCCCTTGTTCCACGTGTAGTGCACAAACGAAATCGAAAGGGGGGAATCGACGATTGCGAAGGAGGGGATAATCGAATGCGGATAATATTTCTTGTCACCTACTTGGTTGATAAAATCAACCCCTTTAAATATTCGAACCTTTGCATGATAAAATATATGACGTCGACGGACATGGCGGGAAAACTCTTTTATTTAATTTTAAAATTAAAATTTAAATTTTAAATAAATTAAAATTTAAACTAAACCTTTAAAATTAAATTTCTCCATCACCGGGGCACCTTTTTCGATGAAACGAAAAGCCAACTTGGGTTTTAAGAAAAACCCATTTCAAATCTGCCATCCATGGTTTTAAATAAAACCTTTCCTTACCTTCCTTGGTTTTCATAAAAACCTTTTTCTAAGCTTCCCTTGAAGCTCCTTTTGGAACCAAATGCCATGCATCCCTTCTTGAACCTTTGATCAAAACCTTTGCTTCTCATGAAGCTCTTTGTGGAGCAAAATCATAGTGCTTACTTACATAGGTCCTTTTGACATCAATGACAACTTTTAGCTTAGGGACTCAAAATGTCCAACAATCTCCCCCTTTGTCATTGATGGCAACCCATATTCATTTTACTGAAACCTGACCTTCTTTTCTGCTCCCCCTGGCTCAATGCTCTCTCAAATATCAAATCTCTCCTCATATCAAATCTCTCCCCAATACACAAATATCTCCCCCTTTGACATCAATGGCAAAGGGTCACCTTTGGGGCTCGGGGCTAAGAATGAGCCTCTTAGCTTAGCCCCTCCCCCACCTCCACATGAGGTGGTTAATTCTAGGGTGGGAGTATTTCTACTCCCTGAAAGCATAGATCTGTACCTTTATCTTTCTCTCTTCTTCTATGAGTCTTCTGAATCCTCTCACTATTCCTTTCCAAGTTATCATCCCTGTTCCTGTCATCACTTCTGTTCCTATTCCTATTCTTGTTCTCATCCATGTTCATGTTCTTGTTCCTGTTCTCTTTCTTTTTTGAGTCTTTATTCTTTTATGAGTCTCTATTCCTATTCATCTTCTTGTTCCTATTCATATTTATATTCTTGTTCATATTTATGTCCCTGTTCATGCCTATTTCTAGAATATTTTCTCTACACCATCTTGCTATGTGACCATCATTATTGCACTTATAACACTTAATGTTATTATTCCTTGGATGTGCAACTATCTTAGGATTTCTCCTAGTGAAGCCATATCCTCTTCTATCATTAATCTTGCAATTCATTGCCTTGTGACCAAAACCATTGCATGAGTAGCAATAACCTTGGAAAATTTGTTCTTTTCCATATACCTGTCTTTCATGAGTCTTGCACTGTGAAGCCATGTGTCCAAACCTGTGACATGAATAGCATCTTCCATTGAAGCCTCCTTGTCTTGACCTCATTGGTCTCCTGTTCTGATTGTTGTTCCATCTGTATCTTCTTTGTGCATTGTTCCTCTCTTTGTTGAACTCTTTGTTGTCCAACTCATCCTCTGATGTCCCACTTACACTTAAACTGTCTTCTTCTGATGTATCTTCTTCTAAAGTTTCTTCTTCATCAAGACTTGAAGTAGATTCTTTTTCCTATTTCTTTTGAGCATTTCCAAAGCCAAGACCTGTTGAACATGATGTTCGTTGTTGTCCACAGATGAACTTATCCAAGTTCTTAGAGCTATTTGTGAAACTCTTCATCTTGATCTTGGAGTCCTTTAAATATTCTTTTAGAGTAGCCACTTCTTGTGCTAACTTCTCACATTCCAAAATATTTGCTTCTAACTTATCCTTGAACTTGCTTGCCTTAGCCTTTGACTTTTCTAAATCCTCTATGAGCAATAATATTTCTTCATCACATTCTTGAAACTGATTTTCAAGCTTAGAGTGTTGCTTTCTAACCTTCTTTACTATGTCAAGGGCATAGATAAGTTCTCCCTTGAGATCATAGCCATTCTCTACTGAATATTCCTCTATTTGTTTACCTTTGTTCATATCATTACTTCCTTTTGGCTTGTCTTCTATAGGATCATCTTCTTTATCTTCCAAAGCCATTAGAATATTCTCATCTGGTCTTTCAAGTGCATCTTCAAAATCATCATCACTGAAACTATAACCATCCCTAGTGCAATCATCTTCAAGATGTCCAAATTTACCACATCTAAAACACTTGAGAATAACTAGAGTCCTTTTCTTAACTGGATCTTTCTCTTTAACCATAAATAGGACTTCATCTCTATCATTGTCTGAAAAACTAGCATCACTATCAATTGAGTACTTACTTGCATTTTCCACATAGTAGCTTCTCTTTTGTCTCTTGAAGAACTTCTTTCCTTGTCTGCTTTGTCCATCCTTGCTTTTCTTCTGGTACCTATGTCTTTCTGATTCCCTGTATCTGTGATCCTATTTTTCTTCATCATTGTTGCCTTTTGGCTCTTTGCATTCTGTTGCATAGTGTCCATACTTTCCATAATTGAAACATTTGATAGATCTTAGATCTATGGGTCTTCTAGAACCTCTATCTCTTCTACCATAATTTGCTTCTTCATCACTGGATGATTCACTGCTCGATTCTATCTTCTTTCCCTTTTTCTTTTTGTCTACTTTGAAAGTAACTTCTTTCGGAGGAATAGGATCTTTTGTTCTTATCTCAAAAGTAGTAAGCATGCCAAGCAAATAATTCCTTGTCAAATAATCACTATCAATTGATGTTTCTATAGCAGAAACCTTTTCACTGTACCTTTTTGGAAGAGTTCTCAAGATCTTATCACAAGCATCAGATTCATCAACCTTCATTCCCAGACCTTTCATCTCATGTACAAGTTCATCAATCTTACTGAGATAGTCATGAATATTTTCATCATCCTTCATTCTTAAGTTCTCAAATTCTCCTTTGAGATTTCTGATCTTAGCCATTCTGACTCCTTTATCTCCTTCATATATTTCATGCAGAAGTTCCCACATTTCTTTTGTTGTTTTACAATCCATAACCTTCATAGATTCTGATCTATGCAATCCTTTTATAATTGCATTCATGGCTCTTGAGTTTACATGCATTAGAAGCTTACCTTCCTTATCTGTAGGAGGATTGATTTTTGAATCGTATCCAAGTTCCACTACATCCCAAACTTCATTTCCAAGTGCCATCAGGTAAAATCTCATCAACATACACCAATATAAGAAGTCACTTCCATCAAATACTGGTATTGCATTATTGAAGGGTCCATCTCTTTGATCCTTTTGATCCATTGTGTTCTTAGACCACTTTTCCTTCAAGCTATCAAACTCTTCTGAAGGAACCCGCTCTAATACCAATTGAAGAACACAAGCTTATACTGAGAGGGGGGTGAACAGTATAAGACCACTTTTTACTTTTTCTTTCAATTCAATATTATGTAGTGTATAGATAGTAGTATCAATAGAAGTAATCAAAGCAATGCACAAAACACCATACACAATAGAGACACCACAATTTACGTGGTTCACCCAATGTGGGCTACTCCACAAAGAAAATATTTTACTAAAATTTTCTCAATCAATATCTTTTGGGAATCCTTCCCAATTACAATGTTTATGGACCTCTGTCCAAAGGAGATGTTGATCCCCTAATCTCAAGTTCATGGATCTCTTCCATAGGAGAACTCTTTCCCCTTCTGCTCTGGCTAGTGATCTTCTAGAAGACTCTGTCTCTCTATTGTATTGATTGGTGGATCTCTCTCCACTTGAAGACTCCTCACTCAGATCTATCTTCAATTGTCCTAGCTACTGGATCTCTATCCACTGAGACTCTATCCTCTGTACTCTATCACCTCCAAAGCTCTGTCTCAATACTATACTAAACATAGTCTAGTCGGTCTAGCACAACTCTGCTCAATATCTTGCACTAAACATAGTACATTTGGTCTAGTACAATTCTTCTCAATAGGTCCACATAGAACCTACTCAAATATGCTCAATAGGTCCACACAGAACCTACTCAAATCTTCTCAATAGGTCCACATAGAACCTGCTCAAATATGCTCAATAGGTCCACATAGAACCTGCTCAAATATGCTCAATAGGTCCACATAGAACCTGCTTAAATCTGCTCAACAAGCTCACTCAAAACTTGTCCAAATCTTCTCAACAAGCTCACTCAGAACTTGTCCAAATATTCTCAACAAGCTCACTCAGAACTTGTCCAAATATTCTCAAAAAGCTCACTCAGAACTTGTCCAAATATGCTCAATAAGTCCTCTCTAGGACTTGCTCAAATCTGCATAGCAAGCTTCCACAAAATCTTACTCAAAATCAGTCCACAAGCCTTCTCAAAGACTTGTCTCAAATCTTCTTAACAAGCTCACATAAAACTTGTCCAATCTCATAGAATCATAAAGAGAATTGTTAGAGACTCAATATGTTCTATACTTAATGCTTAATCAATATCTCAATTCAATCTCATAGAAGCATAAAGAGAATTGTTAGAGACTCAATATGTTTATATAAATAATCTAATAATAATATAGAAGCATAAAGAGAATTTTTAGAGACTAATATGTTCTATACTCAAATCCCAATCTCAACTCAAATCAATCTCATAGAAGCATAAAGAGAATTGTTAGAGACTCAATATGTTCTATACTCAAATCTCAATCTCAACTCAAATCAATCTCATAGAAGCATAAAGAGAATTGTTAGAGACTCAATATGTTCTATTCTCAAATCTCAATCTCAACTCAAATCAGAATATAGAATAGTTTGTTTCATGGAACTTGAACAACCACATGCATCCACTTGACTAGGCTCAATCAACTCTACTCAACCAAACACCTCAAGGAACAACCCTTTCTCACAAACCCTAGTCCAAGCATGTATCAACCAACTCAAAATATTTCCAACAATGTTTCAACAACAAATCTCACATAACAATGATACTCATGTTCTTTTCTAACTCAAGTTCAAGTTCTTTGCATAACCAATTGGCTTCAACAACAATGCTTATAAAACAAGGTTTAATCACAACTCTCAAACCAGAAAACCTTGAAGCATTTAACCAATCACTTTCGAAAAGGAAACCACAATCAATCCTTTTCACTCCAAAGGTATTTTATAATCAACCACCATAATCAATCAATAGGAGAATGTGCCCATACCTTTTATGAATATGAAGAAGCCTCTTTGGAAATCTACCACAATCACAATATTCTTTTGCCAATCCTCACAAGGGTTAGAAGATCACAAAATAATCAACATTACTCCACTTCACAATAATATTCACCAAGGCTTTTAATTAGAAAACCTTCTTAAGAATTAATGCACAACTTCCTTATCACTCCTAAAACCACTTGTACCATAAAATAAAATAAATCAAAACATTGCATAACCTTGTCACTCCAAAAACCACTTATACCATAAAATAACTCAAATATTTTATATCCTTCCTTTCAACACTTTTGCACTTAAAAAAATAATCACAAAGCCTTCTTAGGCAATATCCCACATTAATCAAATATCAAACCTTAGCCATATGCAAAAATTAAATCCACTATACTCTTCATGAAAATCGACGCTTAACACAACCTTAGAAAATTTAAAATATTTCATGCACCCAAAAATTTTGGCGATCGAATTATGGCATACCTTGCAAAATGGCTTCGGGTGGTTTCGACCCCGTGTTCCTCCTCGTCGTGCGCCTTAGCGCACTCTCCACCCACCATGTGGGCTAGGCCTCCCACATGGAGGCTTTAAGCCTTTGAGACTTATATTTCTATCCTCTCCACCTATGCCTTGAAACTTGCTCCCTTGTTCCACGTGTAGTGCACAAACGAAATCGGAAGGGGGAATCGACGATTGCGAAGGAGGGGATAATCGAATGCGGACAATATTTCTTGTCACCTACTTGGTTGATAAAATCAACCCCTTTAAATATTCGAACCTTTGCATGATAAAATATATGACGTCGGCAGACATGGCGGGAAAACTCTTTTATTTAATTTTAAAATTTAAATTTAAATTTTAAATAAATTAAAATTTAAACTAAACCTTTAAAATTAAATTTCTC
This sequence comes from Wollemia nobilis, assembly GCA_028583015.1. Classification (NCBI taxonomy): domain Eukaryota; kingdom Viridiplantae; phylum Streptophyta; class Pinopsida; order Araucariales; family Araucariaceae; genus Wollemia; species Wollemia nobilis. The sequence goes on along the minus strand of JAQPPZ010010130.1, from coordinate 746,632 downwards.
CATCACCGGGGCACCTTTTTCGATGAAACGAAAAGCCAACTTGGGTTTTAAGAAAAACCCATTTCAAATCTGCCATCCATGGTTTTAAATAAAACCTTTCCTTGCCTTCCTTGGTTTTCATAAAAACCTTTTGCTAAGCTTCCCTTGAAGCTCCTTTTGGAACCAAATGCCATGCATCCCTTCTTGAACCTTTGATCAAAACCTTTGCTTCTCATGAAGCTCTTTGTGGAGAAAAATCATAGTGCTTACTTACATAGGTCCTTTTGACATCAATGACAACTTTTAGCTTAGGGACTCAAAATGTCCAATAGAAGAACACAAGCTTATACTAAGAGGGGGTGAACATTATAAGACCACTTTTTACTTTTCTTTTCAAATCAATATTATGTAGTGTATAGATAGCAGTATCAATAGTAATAATCAAAGTAATGCACAAAACACCATACACAATAGAGACACAGATTTTAACATGGTTCACCCAATGTGGGCTACCTCCACAGAGAAAATATTTCTTCTAAATATTTATCAAATAATTTTTTGGGAATCCTTCCCAATTACAATGTTTATGGACCTTTGTCCAAAGGAGATGTTGATCCCCTAAATATCAAGTTCGTGGATCTCTTCTAGAGGAGAACTCTTTCCCATTCAGCTTCGACTAGTGATCTTCTAGAAGACTCTATCTCTCTATTGCATTGACTGGTGGATCTCTATCCACTTGAATACTCCTCACTCAGAAGATATATCTTCAATTGTCCTAGTTTTTGGATCTCTATCCACTAAGACTTTGTCCTCTATACTATGTCACATCCAAATATCTATCAATAGGTTCACTCAAAACCTTCTCAAATATTCTCAACAAGTCCACTCAAAACCTGCTTAAATATGATCAACGGGTCTACTCAAAACCTGCTCAAATCTACTCAACAAACTCACTCAGAACTTGTCCAAATATGCTCAACAAGATCACTCAGAACTTGTCCAAATCTACTCAACAAGATCACTCAGAACTTGTCCAAATCTGCTCAACAAATCCTCTCTAGGACTTGCTCAAATATGCATTGTAAGCTTCCACAAAGCTTACACAAAATCATTCCACAAGCCTTCTCAAATACTTACCTCAAATCAACTTAACAAGTCCACATAGAACTTGTTCAATCTCATAGAATCATAAAGAGAATTGTTAGAGACTCAATATGTTCTATTCTCAAAGCTCAATCTCAACTCAAATCAATCTCATAGAAGCATAAAGAGAATTTTTAGAGACTCAATATGTTCTATTCTCAAAGCTCAATCTCAACTCAAATCAATCTCATAGAAGCATAAAGAGAATTGTTAGAGACTCAAAATGTTCTATTCTCAAAGCTCAATCTCAACTCAAATCAATCTCATAGAAGCATAAAGAGAATTTTTAGAGACTCAATATGTTTTATTCTCAAAGATCAATCTCAACTCAAATCAATCTCATATAAGCATAAAGAGAATTTTTAGAGACTCAATATGTTCTATTCTCAAAGCTCAATCTCAACTCAATCAGAATATAGAATATTTTTTTTCATGGAACTTGAAAAACCACATGCATCTACTTGACTAGGCTTAATCAACTCTACTCAACCAATCACCTCAAGGAACAACCCTTTCTCACAAACCCTAGTCCAATCATGTATCAACCAACTCAAAATGTTTCCAACAATGCTCAACCACAAATCTCATATAACAATAATACTCATGTTCTTTTCTAACTCAATTTCAAGTTCTTTGCATAACCAATTGGCTTCAACAATAATGCTTATAAAATAAGGTTTAATCACAACTCTCAATCTAGAAAACCTTGATGAATTAAACCAACCACTTTCGAAAAGGAAACCATAATCAACCCATTTCTCTCCAATGATATTTTCAAAAATCAATCACCCAATCAATTCAATGGAGAATATTGCCCATACCTTTTTGATGCCAAGGAGTTGTCCACAAAATCTGTCAAACTCAACACACTTTCAAATATTTCCTTTTCAATCACAAAGAGGTTAGAGGACTTGAGTAATATCACAACAATAAAAATAATATCCCAATAACACCTTATTACTCCTACTCAATAAAATTTACCATGTCCTCTCATGAAAGAAATAATCCCCTTTGAAAAAGAATAAATCAAACTCACCTTTGAACCCCTTTACAAAAATAGAAATATCTCTTTACATACACCTTATTTCTCTTTCTAAGCAAGTTAATCAAATAGCCCTTAAAAAATGCTTTCCAACGATATATAATATGCTACCCTTCCAAAAATAAAACCATCAAAAATATCTCAATTTTCTAGGGCATAGCATAACCCTTATTTCTCCCTTAAGGCTATTAAAATTAAAATACAAAAATTAACTTACCTTTCCTATCGGAGGGATTCGATCCCTCGACGTCCTCCTTCCCAATGCCTTAATCGTGACCAATCCGTCATTGGGCCATGCACCCACACTTACCTAAAAAGGCACGAACTGCATCAACAACTTCACGAACTAGCACCTTTTGAAATAATCAAAATGCACTTCGAATGTTTTGACCTTGCAAGCAACCTCCAAGCGAATCAAACGTGGGACCTCCTCTATCTCGCCAAGCCAACGCACCGTTAGGCCAAGCTGGCCTATATGCTCCAAAACCCCGAACGTTCTCTGCTTCAACCTTTTCATAAATCAAGCCTTTTAAACACGAGCCTTAATTCATATGTACTCCAAACGAATTAGCAAGGATAATTTTCATTAATGCCTTTTGGGACATTATATATAATACCTTTGTCTTCCATGCAATCACATCGGTGCATCAATTTAATTCAACGTCGGTGTGGTTGATTAATTTATAATATATTTAAATTTAAATTTAAATATTATAAATTAAATTAGACTCCTTGGAGCCTTGTATTAATGCAAAACCTTGGTGTAACGAATATTATTTATAAAGTTTAAATTCCTTATGAATTTAAATAATTTAAAAATAATTATTAAACCTCCTTTTTAAGGAAATTCAAAAATAATTATTAAACCTCCTTTTTAACCTTTGCAATAACCCATCTTGGGTTTTTATGAACCTTATGAACCAATCACTTAACCTGTGCTCTCAATAATATTAAAATATTATGGAGCCTTTGTCCTTTCACTTTTGCACTGTTGAAGTTTTTTCTTGGATGATAGTGACAACCTTGGATGACTTTATTTCTTGCCAAATTTCTTGATATGAGTGATAACTCTATAAGGTGACATCAATGACAACTTTGACTTAGAGGACTCAAAATTTTCAACATCAAACACGTTGAATATGTTTATTTAACAAAAGCTTTCTTGTAATTTGAAGCTAGACTTAAATTCCCATTTAAGATGACTTAGAACAGTATCTTTAAGGTTAAAATATTAAGTATAATCAAATGCTCATTTTACATATAAGGGAAATAAAATTCTTATGTATACAATGGAATTCTAAAAATTTATAAATACACTATAGTATTTCTATTACCTAATTTTTCTTTATTTATTTTTAATTCTTTAAATAATCCCTTTCGAATTTTTCTCTATTTATTTTTAATTCTTTAGATAATCCCTTTCTATATTTTCTATGTTGCAATTTCCTACTAAACTCATATATTTACCTCAACTCACGAGCTACTCTTGCTCAGGGCATCATTTAAGCTTTTTTTTTTTTAAATAAAAAATAAAACTACATCACCTCAATTAAAATTTCAAAGATATGATGCCACTAGAAATTAAGACTTTTAGCTAAAATTATTAGCTATACAATTTTAATGTGTAAGATAAAACTATCCTTTAAACATAAAATCACTATCCCAAACATATCATATGAGTATGTTCAATTACCATATAATGTCCTTATTAAGACTGCCAAATATTTCAAATAATGTTTTTTTCAAAGTTAATAAGATAATAATAATACTTAATATGTAAGCTACCAAAATTATAATATTTATATATAACTATTTATGTTTTATTAAGTTTTATTTGTTTGTTTGACTTCATTAATAAGAATTACTACTATTTCACAGGGTAATTTCACATCTTAAAATCAATCAGAGTTTCTCCAATTTTTTTAAGAGTTTACCCTATCTCACAAGAAACTACGATAACATAATCTTAAATTAAGAATACTCTATGTGAAACTTCTCTTATGCCCTGGCTTATAAATGGATTAGAAACTGTTGGACGAAATCCAAAATAAATTAGAAATTAAAAGTCCAACAATAGGAAAGTAATATTAAATATACTGTTTATACCAAAGTTTGATTTACAAAACAATGTTTGACAGCGCTTACAAAGCACAAGTCTTATTTAATAATATAGATTCACAAATATATTTTTGGACTCCATTAACCATAAACTAAATGTTTTATTTTATTGACTATCGTTGTTGAAAAGACATCATCTCTTCTTCCATATTAAAAATTAAAATATAATATACATCATATTTATAAATCAAAGAAAAATTTGTTTAGCTTAACGGCTCTCCGAAAACGTTGGTGTCACCAGAAGGTCACCCATAGAATGTCAAAACAGAGATAAATGTATGCAAGTGGAAGGATCAGCATGGCCCATATAGATGCATCTATTTAATTTAAAAAATGTGCAGCAATCAAGACTGCATCATACTTCTATCTTATATGCTATTACCATAGCAAGCAAGATTAATTAAGAAGCTAGTTTGCTTACAGCAGATTTAAATAGACTTCACTGTAAAAATTCTAAATTTTGCCAACATATATCATCAACCATTATCAACTCAACTTTACCAATTCTAATAATTAATGACACCATATCATTCAGCAATCAGTAATGCAAGACAAGAAGGAGATCAACCTTATCACACTATCGCCGAATTCAGAATTCGTTGTTCTCTTAAAACTACCTAGCAGAGTTTGTTTTCTCCACACGAGCTCTCTCTCTGATTGTTCAATATAAAGGATTTCATATCTGAGTTGACCTATTGTCCTCAATTTATAAGAATGCTCAATAATGTTTCCAGTTGACACCTCATCAAGGCCTTCATGCAAAGGTTCTTCTTAATATTGCCAGGTGGTGTTACACTTATTTTCATGAAAGTCATTTTCTTAAATTGTGTTTAATTTATTATTATGGTTTTATTTAATTTAAAATTTATTTTATATATTATTTATATTTTAAAATTCATTATTATTATTTATATTATTTATATTTATTTATATATTTTTTCTTAAAAAAGAAACATTCTATCAATTTTGAAAGTTAGTGTATTTTAAACAAAACATTCAATTTTTCTCAAACAAACACACGCATGCAATGCAATAGTAGGCAAAATGACCTATATTATTTTCAGGGCCATGGTGCACAAGACACGACATCATATCCCACTTTACCGAATGCTTCCACCACTTGCATCCACCAGATGTGGGTGATCCTCTTGCCGAATATTTTTGCTATCGCACCTGTCGAACATCCTACTATCGCAAAACAACCTACACCTACACACACAAATACTTGCAGTAGTATCACATTCTTTCAATATAGAGATAATCAAATAATGGGGATGTTACATTCTCCCCCACCAGGAATCAACACAGGTCAATATATACACTGCAAGTTTCAAATTAACTAAGCATACACTCATATACAAACAACCATAGATTAAGCAAACATATAGCATTATTGCATGAATATTCCAGTTATATTTCAAATATCAAGGTATACATGTGTAATTATAACTATAATATTCATGTTGTTCTCTTTGGTCAATAGTTTTTAAACAAGAAAGGAAATTGTTTATTTCTATCTTAACTACATCTTTCCAAGCAACGTTTCTCTCTTAGTAGTGATCCCACTAAACCTTACATTGATCAAATGATCTTTTTTTCAGTTATTTGGTCATGTATCCCAATATTGTTTGATCATTTGAACCTCTATGAACTGCGAGTCCAACATTTGCATGTGAGAAACATTCAGGATATGAGATGGGTCAGTTATATATTTGCGAGAAGAGACACATGTAAATTAATGTAGATCTTAGACAAGTTCAGTGGCAGGGCGATTTCGTAGACAACAGAGCTTATTTTGGTAATAATATCAAATGGACCAACCAATTTGGGGTATACTTTGGTAGACTTAACAAAGTTATTGGTTGGTTGGATTCTAGAAAGAGCCTCATAGCTAATATCAAATTTTTGCATAGCTCTTTTAAAATTTGATGGCTTCACAAGCTGCTGGCATATTTCTTTAGATATAACCTTCATTTTCTTAATAGCATCAGGACCGATCTCTTCTCGATCATCCAAATTTTCCCATATTAATGGTATCCTGCACCTATGCCCGTATAGGGCCTCAAAAGGGGCCATGCCCTACGTGGTAAGTTATATGCAAATTCCATCAGGATGAGTTAATCTTTCCACTTACTTTGGTAGTCCATATCTTCCAACACCTGATTGTCCCTCTCAATCTTCCCATCCATCTCAGGATGATAGGTTGTACCAAGCTTTGTTCCCTATTCTTAGTGCAAATATTGTTAGTATTCAGAAGTGAATCTCAAATATCTATCCAAGATAATTATTCCAGGAAAACTATGCAATCACACGTTTTCTCAAGCACACTTTTGCGCTATCATGAAGGCATCATCGTGGACATTTCCTGGTAGAAAAATGTGCTTATTTAATCAACTTATCCACAATTAAAAAAATTTACATCATGCTGGAAATGAGTCTTGGGTTGGCCAACTATAAAATCCACGGATATTTCTTGCCATTTCTATTTTGGCATATAGTTGTCTTCTTGGGTGTTCATGCTCGACTTTGACCTTTTGACTTTCTAGGCATCTCACAACAATTGGACCACATATTTCTTCATCCTAGACCAGAAAATATTCTTTTTTCAAGGTTTCTCTTAAAATCATACTCAAATGAGTAGAATATAGTACATAATATGCTTCTTGTAAAATTATTCTCTTTATTCTTCTCTTATTAGGTACTATTGTCTATTTTTAAGAATACGTCAGATCTTTCTTAGCTCAGAATAAATTGTAAACCTATTAACTTTCATTATTTGATCTATTAGACCATTCTGTGAGAGTAGTTATATGTCTTCTTTGATTAAGGGTATTTATTTTTTTTAACTGGCTCTTACTTGACCTTATTTGTTCTACTTGTCTTTAATTTTAACAAAGTTACTAATGAGCATAACTTAAATATCAAAAGTTATTTATATTTAAAATGATACGACATAAACATATTTCTTCCAAAAACTGATATCATTAGTTATGATATCATTTACATCACTTAACTTTTTAGTGTTTTAAGCAAAATTCTAGCTTACAACACAACTTCTTAGTATTTTGAGAAAAAGTCCATATCTGGATGGATTTGTCTTTTTTTTTTTTTAACCTGCCACTTTTCAAAGTAAAACAATCTTGAGATTAGTTTCTTCATTCTTATCTCCAATCACGACTGGTTTATCTTGGTGTACATCTTCAGCTCCCATGTGAGATTAATTGTCAGGTCCTTTCTCATAATTTACCCTTAATGAGAAATTTTTGGTATAATGTGCCCCTTCACAAGTGAAGCATCCAATCTTCTTTTGGTTTACTCTTAACAGGCATCTTCTTGCATAATGGGACTTTCCATAGGTGAAACACCCTGTTACCGGTGCTCTAGTTCTCTTTTCTTCACCAATTTTTTCCTTATGTTCAGTTTTCATGATGTACTTAAGGCCTTTTTTTGCAATTTTACCTTTTCTTGTGGATTTCACTTTTATCCTCCGCTTGGTTATCTTATTTTGTTGTCTTATGAAGAGTTCCATGATTTCTTTCTGAATTCCCATTCTATCCACAAGCAATTTCATCAATGATGATATTTGGTCCATATGGTATTGAAATATTTCTAGTTTTGATGCAAGATCCTCCATATGTTACATAAAATGAAATGATATTAATTTCCTTCAAACATATGGCTTAAGGTTTTGCAACCTAGGCTTTGATACCAACTGTAACAACCCAGGTCTACTCACCTGGTTTTTAAAACACAAATTTAAATTTTCATAAAACCAAACGTAAATTTTGCATATTTATGCAGACATACCCAACTTGATATTAGTACTTTGTCATAGAGAAACACACTTCAATATAATTTACCATTGTAGTTGGTATCTTAAGTGCTCGGTACCGGCCAACTTCTCGCAATATGTTACCATTTGAAAAGGTCCTTACTCCTTGTAATGTCCCAAAAATAAATATTTTTTGTAAATGTCTCCTACACTAAATTATAAAAGTGAAAAAGGGGTTCATGTGACTAGAAGACATAACTTAAGTTGTGGTTATCTATGTTTTATGTTTTTATGTTGTAATATGGCACTTTAAGTGACTTTAGGGTTGGGAGATGTCAACTTCAAATTAGAACCTCACCCTATATAATGGAGTGAGACATCCCATTTTGGGCATGTTATGTTGATATCATAATTGAATATTGAAACCCTAGAGGTTCCATGAGTTGAGATTGTAGGTCTTTCTCATTCCCATAGTGCATTAGAGGTGCATGGTTGGGGTCTTGGTAATATCATTGTAGGTGTTATTGCCCTAAAATATCAAAAATACAAAAAGAGGCATCTTTGAGGAGTTCGTGGCATTTTTGGGAGCATTTGTGTCATGTGTTTCAGATCTGTTGGCAGCCCCAAACCCTACGCTTGTATTTGGGATCATTTTTGAGGAGTTTTTGCATTTGTTCAGCCTTGGGGTTACTTCGTCCCACTTGTGGGAGTTTGTATCTGCATTTTGAGTTCCTTGAGGACCCATTTGTCCATTCCAGCTATTATATTGGTTTGGCAATATTTAATATATGATACTGGTTGATTTCTCCTCATACTTGTGTTATTTTATGAGCAATTTCTGAGTTATTTCCTTGATGTACTTAAATTTTGCATTTTTTGTAGTAAGGGTTTGTTGTTCCTAAAAAAGGGACATTATAAGTGGTATCAGAGTTGGAATCTTGCTAGTCTGTGATTCGTGGTGATAAGTGTGTTTCTGTGGTGAAAAGTTGTGCCCTAGTGAAAATCATGGATTTTTAGGGGATTCGCGGATTTTTACGGATTTTTAGGGATTTTTTTCAGAAAATAAAAATTGCAGATTTGGATACCCTTTTGACAAATTTGCAGTTCTATGGTTTCAAAAAAAAAATTGGTGGTCAGAATTTCATATTTCCATCTTTTTAGGGTTTTATAGGGTTTTATGCATCGTCCTTCTGTTCATCAGTATTTTACTGGGAGAAACAGACTCGCTTTGGAAATGTCAAATAGGGAAGAGGTTGAGGAGCCCCAAAGGCCAGTTGATAGGACTAAGAAAAAATTTAATGCCCTACTTGACATGCTGCAAAGAATGGTGTCCTTACAAGAGATAAATCAGCAAGAATTGAGGTCAGCTTTGGGCAACCCAAATGGCACAAGGAGTGAAGGAGAAAGGGGAGGCAACAACAATGGGCATGAGTCATCATCTAACTCACACCCTCCCTTTCCTAGGTCATCCAAGCCTATGTTCCTTGTTCCACCACCTCCACCGGAGGAAAATGAGGTAACTGATGAATTAGATGAATGGTTTGCTACTTATAGTAATAAATTTGAGGGTTTTAGGGCAGCAGTTTCTTTTGATAAATATTTGAAGATTGTGAGTAAATCTTTTGTTGAGGCTAAAAAAGAGAAAAAGAAGCCCTTTTTGCATCAAAAGATGACCATTCTCTCATTTAATGATCAATATGGTCTTACAGCTAGGGCATGGCTTCAAAAATTGTAGACTTATTTTACCTTGAAGCCTATTTTTGAAGCTGATGCAGTTCAAATTGCTACACTCCACCTTGAGGGTATTGCTTACTCATGGTGGCATCATGGGTTAGTAACCCAAGGGCATGGTGATATTGATACATTTGATGAATTTTTTACCAGGGTCTTCAACAGGTTTGAAAGGAGGAATGTGGAAGAGTATTTCAAAGATCTTGCCACTTTGAAGCAAACTTCATCAATTCATGCCTATGTGGAGGAGTTTGAACAACTTTCAGTTCAGGTGCAAAATATTTCACCCAAGAGGGTAATTTTTCTTTTTATGGATGGTTTGTTGGAACCCGTGAAGGGATTAGTTAAAGCTTTTGAACCAACCACTCTTGAAGATGCCATTAAGAGATATTTAAGCTTAAAATCTATTTTACCTCATAGACATAAATATTTTGCACATAATCCACTAGCTAGACCTCCTTTTACAGACGTGAAAAATAGTTTTTGGACAAAAGTATGGGTAGCAAGGAAACCTCACGCAGCAAGGTGGAAATGAGAGAAATTTTTATGGCAGGAATCCCACGCATGGAGAAGGTTTTAGATCTGGTTTTCAGCCACCTAATAAGCCCCAAATGGCCCACGCTTGACACAAGAAGAGAAATATGAGCTAAGGAAACAAAACAAGTGTTTCATTTGCAAGTCTCCTTGGCAAAGAGGTCATAAATGCAGAGAAGGAGGTATGAAAATCATTGAATTACATTCTAATTTTGATTCTGATAATCTTGATTTTTATGAGGCAGATGAGACGCCTTGGAAGAGGAATCACAAAGGGAGTATGAGGAAGTTCCTGAAGGTTCCATAGCCACTTTAAGTGGGTTGAATCAGTTTCGCACTATTAAGGTACCAAGTAGATCTTTTGATGAAAAGGTTATTGTTTTAATAAATGGTGGTGCTACTTACAATTTTGTTGATGAGAAGTTTGCCACTAGAAATAATCTTCTTACAGCTATCATTCCTGGTTTTAGTGTTGCTATTGGCAATGGTGATCTTATCACATCCAACAAAGTGGTAAGAAACATAAAAATTAATTTTGGCAACATGGAAGTAGATGAGCATTTTTTTATTTTTCCCTTAGGAGGTATTCCACATATGGTTTTGGGTGTGCAATGGTTGTATTCACTTGGTGATTATGTTACTAATTATCAAAAATTAGAACTAAAATTTGTGCTTAAAGGGAAAGATGTGGTGTTGCAAGGAATCAAGGAAAATGGGTCAAAATATTCTTGCAAAATTTTGGAGGTTTCATACAAAATAATGGAGAAGATGATAAGGCATAAGGACGTTGAGTGGGCAGCTGTAATTTTCAGTTCAGAAAGGAAAAAAATCAGCCACCTATCATCCTCAAATTCAAGGTTTACTACAAAAACATCTTAAGGTATTTTTTGACCTACCTAAAGGTTTGCCACCTAATAGAGGTTTTCAGCGTGTTATTGAATTAGAAGCAAATAGTAAACATTTCATAATTAAACCTTATAGGCATCCTAAGGTTTTCAAATATGATATTGAAAAGACCATTGCTGATTTACTTGAGAGTGGGCACATTATTTGCAAATATGGGGTGAAGGTTGATCAAACTAAAGTTTCAGTTGTACAAAGATGGCCTATACCATCCAACCTAATGAAATTGAGGGGTTTTGTGGGTTTATGCAGTTACTATAGGAGGTTCATTAAGTGGTTTTCTTCTTTGGCTGCCCCCCTTACTGAATTAACTAAGAAAGCGGCCTTTTCATGGTCCAATGAGGCTCTTTTAGCTTTTCTAAAGCTGAAAGATGTAATGACTTCCACTCATTTACTTGTTATTCTTGATTTTTTTTGTTACTTTTACTATTGCTTGTGATGCTTCAGGTTTTGGAGTTGGAGTTGTACTTATGCAACAAGGATGCCCCATTGCTTATGAGAGTAGAAATCTCTCAAATGTGGAGAAAACTTTAAGCATCTATGATAAATAGATGCTAGCTATCATGCATGCCTCAACCAAATTCAAGCAATACTTAGTGTGTGGCAAGTTTGTGGTCAAAATTGATCATAACAGTTTGAAATACTTCTTGGGGCAAGTTGAACTGAATGAAAGACAACATAAATGGGTAACAAAGTTGCAATCATATGATTTTGAAATTGAGTTTGTAAAGGGTAAGAAGAATTCGATTGCTGATGCACTTTCTAGGAACCCTACTTTTCATTCTCTTTCCATTATTTATGTTGATTGGAAGGTGAAAATTATGGCTGAATCTGCAAATAATGATTTTTGTTCTAAACTAATAAATGAGCAAGTTGAAGATGACAGGTTCAGCCATAAAGAAGGACTAATTTTTTGCAAGGGGAGAGTGTTTTTAGTACTCGAATCAAAGTCGAAACAAGCTTTAATTACAGCCATGCATGATGCTCCACTTGTAGGCCATTCAGGTTTCTACAAGACTTACAAACAGGTTAGAGAAAGATTCTATTGGAAGGGTTTGAAAAGGGATGTCTTCTTATATGTTCAAGAATGTGTTATTTGCCAAGAAAACAAGGGGGAACATGAATTTGCAGCTGGTTTACTTCAACCACTTCCTATTCCCAATCAGAAATGGGAAAGTATCTCCATGGACTTCATTACTGGTTTGCCCAAGGTATACATGAAGGATTGCATATTTGTTGTTGATAGATTGACAAAATTTGCTCATTTCTATGCCATTTCATCAACTTGTACAGCCATAAAAGTTGCTGATTTGTTTTTTAAAGAAGTTTTCAGATTGCATGGTTTGCCTAAATCCATTGTGAGTGATAGGGACAGCAGATTTTTGAGCATGTTTTGGCAAGAATTGTTTAAGTTATGTGGTACTAAATTGACTCCTAGTACTAGCTACCATCCCCAAACTGATGGGCAAACTGAAATTGTTAACAAATGGCTTGAAGGATATTTGAGAAATTATGTTTCAGGTCAACAAAAGGCATGGGTTAAATGGCTGCACCTTGGTGAATATTGCTACAATTCTACTTATCATATGTCCATAAAAATGTCTCCATTAAAGGCACTTTATGGTTATGATACCCCACACTTTTTAGATCTTATTTTTGGTGATTCAAGGGTCCAAAAAGCTAGAGACTTTGCAGTAGAAAATCAATATATTCTTAATGCTTTGAAGGACAATATTCTTACGGCACAAAATTAGCAGAAGAAGTATGCATATCAGCAGCGTAGTGAGCGCTCATTTGAGGTGGGAAACTTAGTTTATGTTAGGTTGCAGCCCTACAAACAGTCTACATTGAAAAGAAGTGGAGCAGAAAAACTCAAACTCAAATTTTATGGACCTTACAAGGTGTTGAGTAAGGTTGGACAGGTTGCATATGCTTTGTAACTTCTAAGTAGAAGTAAAATACATAATGTCTTCCATGTTTCTTGTTTGAAGAAGGCCTTGGGCCAACATATTCAGCCATATTTAGATTTTCCACCCCTTGATGATGAAGGAAAGCTCATTCTTGAACTTGAATTGATCCTTGAGACAAGGGAGAGAAAGCTTAGGAGTAGGACTGTCAAAGAATATCTTGTGAAGTGGAAGGACTTGCCTATGGAGTATGCTACTTGGGAAGGTGCAAAAATTTTAGATTCTCCATCTTTGACTTTGCTTGAGGACAAGCAATTTTTTGTAAATGTCTCCTACACTTAATTATAAAAGTGAAAAAGGGGTTCATGTGACTAGGAGACATAACTTAAGTTGTGTTTATTTATGTTTTATGTTGTAATAAGGCACTTTAAGTGATTTTAGGGTTGGGAGATGTCAACTCCAAATTAGAACCTCACCCTATATAAGGGAGTGAGACGTCCCATTTTGGGCATGTTATGTTGATATCAAAATTGAATATTGAAACCCTAGAAGTTCCATGAGTTGAGATTGCAGGTCTTGCTCATTCCCATAGTGCATTGGAGGTGCATGGTTGGGGTCTTGGCAATATCATTGTAGGTGTTATTGCCCTAAATATATCAAAAATACAAAAAGAGGCATCTTTGAGGAGTTTGTGGCATTTTTGAGAGCATTTGTGTCATGTGTTTCAGATCTGTTGGCAGCCCCAAACCCTACACTTGTATTTGGGGTCATTTTTGAGGAGTTTTTGCATCTGTTCAGCCTTGGGGTTACTTCGTCCCACTTGTGGGAGTTTGTATTTGCATTTTGAGTTCCTTAAGGACCCATTTGTCCATTCCAACTATAATATTGGTTTGGCAATATTTAATATATGATACTGGCTGATTTCTCCTCATACTTATGTTATTTTATGAGCAATTTCTGAGTTATTTCCTTGTTGTACTTAATTTTTGCATTTTTTGTAATAAAGGTTTGTTGTTCTTAAAATAGGGACATTACACTCCTCTCTCGAGTTCTTCTTTGACCTTGGCAAGGGGTTGTCTTTCCAGGACCCATAACACCTAGAAAGGTGGATGCATTGATTACCCATCTCAAAGCATGGTGGACTAGAGTTCTCAACCTTACTCTTGTCCATAATGGTCCTCTGATCTATAAATTTGTAAAGGTTCATGCATTGAACTAGCGTAGCTATGCCAGTTCTTGACCATTGCCTTTTTTCTAAGTTTTAGTTAGGGTCTGCCATCGCATGGTTTTTGGACTAGATATCTCAGTCCTAGTTCTTAATGATAGTAATGCTACCCAAACCATCTATTGTTGGACCTTCCAACCTCAAGATCAACTCTCTAGCCTTGAGTTTTTTTTGTTGGCAATTTCGCATCTAGAGTAGGTTCATGAGTATCCGCATGTACTACTTGTATGTTATCCTAAAGCAACATCCCATTCCATCACCCTTTACCGTCAATAACATAGGACCATTGTTCAGATAACACCGATTCGCAATAGTAGCCATCGCGGCTATCAGAGTTGGGTGAAGTGCACGTCCTACTCGACGTCACGGGTTAATCACAAATATCCATTTCCTTGATGGACTATTAAAATATCAACCTTCTTTTTGGAAGAATTGTTTGTTTTCCAAAGTATAGAGTTTTTATAATATTAAGATAAAGTTTGTTTGAGCTACTTGCAAATTAAGTTTAAGCATAAGGATGTAAAGAACTTATAAATTTATAACACCATTAAAAGTTTAATCCACTGATATCAAACCTTTATTTTGAAATTTTTCTTTTAATTTGAAGATAAACTTAAAATCCCATTTAAGACGAGTTAAAACAATATCTTTAAGGTTAAAAGATTAAGTATAATCAAATGCTCATTTTACATATATGTTCTACTTTCATATCTGAGGTGACCTAAAAGCAAAACTATAATATTTTGAGAAAGGAAATAAAATTCTTATGTACACAATGGAATTCTACATATTTATAAGTTATAGTATATCTATTATCTAATTTTTCATCTATTATCTAATTTTTCTCTATTTATTTTCAATTCTTTAGATAACCCCTTTCTATATTTTCTATGTTGCAATTTCCTACTAAATTCATATATTTAGCTCAACTCACGAGCTACTTTTGCTCAAGGCGTCATTTAAGTTTTTTTTTAAATAAAAAATAAAACTACAACACCTCAATTAAAATTTCGAAGATATGATGCCACCACCAGAAATTAAGACTTTTAGCTAAAAATATTAGCTATACAATTTTAATGTGTAAGATAAAACTATCCTTTAAACATAAGAACACTATCCCAAACATATCATATGAACTATCCCAAACATATCATATGAGTATGTTCAATTACCATATAATGTCCTTATTAAGACTGCAAAATATTTCAAAGAGATGTTTCTTTTCAAGGTTAATAAGATAATCATAATGCTTAATATGTAAGCTACCAGAATTATAATATTTATATATAAATATTCATGTTTTATTTGTTTGTTACCTAATGTTTCTCTATTTATTTTTAATTCTTTAAATAACCCCTTTCTATATTTTATATGTCGTAATTTCCTGCTAAACTCATATATTTACCTCAAATCACGAGCTACTCTCAAGGTGTCATTTAAGTTTTGTTTTCATAAAAAATAAAACTACGGCACCTCCATTAAAATTTTAAAATTTTGAAGATATGATGTCACCACTAGAAATTAAGACTTTTAGCTAAAAATATTAACTACTAAAAATATTAGCTATACAATTTTAATGTGTAAGATAAAACTATCCTTTAAACATTAAAAAAAAAAAAACTATCCAAACATATCATATGAGTATGTTCAATTACCATATAAATAATCCTCTACATTGAGATGTTTCTTTTCAAGGTTAATGAGATAATAATAATTTTTAATATGTAAGCTATCATAATTACACGGATAGGCATCCTACAATGGCAGCCACAAGGTCAGCCACATAGTAAACAATATTAATATTTTATTAAAAAAACCGATATTAAGAAAATTATTCGTCGACATTAAGGGTTACCGTGGAAGGCGCCTCTAGATTGATAACTCTCAGCGTTTATAGATATATATTAAAAATGTTTTATTCGTGATTTATTTGTTTGTTTGACAATCGTTATACAAACGTCTTTTTAAGATTATACTTCTATTATATAAATAGATATATTGTTTTTAAAAAAACTTCCACTAATAAAGAGAATTCTCTCTGAATTATATAAAGACAACTATAAATTAATAAAATTTAAAATTTGCTACCGATATTCCAAGTTAAGGTCTCTACTTCCTAAGTTTTAAGGAATCTTTGCATATGAGACAACTTTTTCCTACTAACTATCCCAAACTACTTATTGACTCTCCCTTTCCAAGTTTTATTTATTTTTTTAACATTATTAGTTTCCTAAAATTCGATATTCTACATCGAAAGGCGTTCTTGCTAACGATTTCCTCATAGATAGCTTTTTGGTTCGTATTGAAATTGTTTTGCCAATTGTCATACGAAGTATCCACTTAATGAGATCTCATGATTAACCCTTATAATTTACTCATCCTTACATCTACCGGTTTTTCGTTTCACTTGGATGCCTTTACAACTATCCTTAGGTGACTAGAATTTAGATAATTCCCAGCTCTCACTTCTGAGAATACTGAATTTTCTCTCATAGCTATATGAATGAATGAAAGAAATGTTTTACAATTACTCATATCATATATCATATGATCTTTAATATTTTTGATAATGTTGTTCCTTCTCCTGCTGATTTGTGTTAGCAATTTCTCAACTTTTTTTACTGTCTTCAAATAAATCTGCCATAAACCCGTTCCCAAGTGTTTCTTTGTATTTATCAAAGATATCTGAAAAACTCGAGCATTTATAGATGAAGTGTTCCTCTGTCTCTACTGCCCTTGTGTTGCATAGAGTACATATCCTTTCTTCCCATTGTTCTTTGGGCGTTGTCCATCTCCCTGTTTCACATCTAAGCCTATGAGAGCTAAGGCTAGTCTTTATCTGAAGGATGAGTAATTTTTTCCTTCCACTTGATTTCAGTGCCTATATACGCTTTTTCCTTGTGGTCATACGTTGGGTTAAAATTTGCAATATAATATTATCTTTTTCTACTTGCATTTTTCCACATTCCACTTCTAAATTTTTCATTCACATAATTTTTTATGTCTTTGTTGACATTTAGACATTAATTTATGTTAATTTCCCTTCTAATTTTTTTTCATGTATTCTTTCCCCTATGCAACTCTTTGATTTTCCTTCTAATTTTTTTTCATCCATGTATTCTTCCCCTATATTCTTCCCCTATGCATTCTTCCCCTATGCAACTCTTTGTTGCTAGCTGCCCTAGAGCATCTATTTTTTCAAGTAATATAATAGCTTGGTCATTAGAAAATACCCGAGTAGATATACCTTTTACGGTGCCTGAACAAAAACCCTAAAATCATTCCACTTTGAATTTGTTTATTTTAGACAATAATCTAGACTATGCTTAGTAAAATTAATCTTTGTTATTACAAAGCCAATTCTATATAATTTCTTATTTCTTTATTATATAACTAAGCAAAGACAAACTATCGAACTACATTTGTCGATAGCTATCCTCTATCTTCTTTTATTATATTAGAGTCATTATATTAAATAATGAACTATCAAATTTATTTAATTGAATAACTCAAATAACCTTTTATACATAAAGTTTCAAAACCATATCTAAATTCTTTATAAAATGAATAGATATTTTTTTAAATCTAAGTTTGCATAGTCCAACACATCATAAAAACACTTCGGATAATCAATAAAGGGATAATATAATTTTTTTAAAATACCCTGAGTAGATGCATGTGTAGTGGGCGAAGGTTCACTTCGCTTCTATAATTATATAAAGTAAGTTCATATCTTTATTTTTAATCATATATTAATTGGACATGTGAGGTATTATTCTTCGGCCGTGCACAGTGGAGAGCGCCCATCTAATTTCAACAAACTCCAATGTTGTACAAAGAATTGGTATTGATGTTAAAGATGTCGTGGAAGGGTAATTACTATCACGACTCAACATTATTTATTTGGGAAACCTTCAATTTCTAATATAAATACGAGCCAAAGCTATCTTAATTATATCTGATGCAGTTCAACAAAGACGACAGATACTTTTCAGATGGACTTTCTATTAGGATATACTCACTTGTAGATACAATGTCTTATTGGGCAGTTTTTTTTTAATAAGTCTGCTATTAGCTTTTGGTAGATTTAACCATCCTATGGGTTTGACAAACTATTTCACTGGAGAAACTTAGGGTTCTGCTATTTCACTGGAGAAACTTAGTTTCTTTGGGTTCTGCTCTTAACTCGTCAAAGTCGATTTGTATACATATATAAAATATTTATGTTTAGCCATGCCTCTTTCTCAAGTTATAATACGTCAACACCATTTGGGTATCCAGAGACCTTCGGCGTCAGCAAGCATCTATAACTTCATTATTAAGAATTACTATGATTTCACAGGGTAATTTCACATCTTAAAATCAATCAGAGTTTCTCCAATTTTTTTCAGAGTTTACCCTATCTCACAAGAAACTACAATAACATAATCTCAAATTAAGAATACTCTGTATGAAACTTCTCTTATGCCCTGGCTTCTAAATGAATTACAAATTGTTGGACGAAAGCCAAAATAACTTAGAAATTAAAAGTCCAACAATAGGAAAATAATATTAAATATATTGTTTATACCAAAGTTTGATTTACATAACAAGGCTTAACAGCGCTTACAAAGCGTAGAAGTCATATTTAATAATATAGATTCACAAATATATTTTTGGACTCCATTAACCATAAACTAAACATTTTATTATATTGACTATCGCTGTCAAAAAAGATGCATTGTCTCTTCTGCCATATTAAAAAATAAAATACAATATACATCATATTTTAAAATCAAAGAAAAATTGTGTTTCAGCTTAGTGGCTCTCCGAAAATACTGGAATCACCCAGAGGTCACCCATATAATGTCAAAACAGAGACAAATGTATGCAAGCGGAAGGATCAGCATGGCTCATATACATGCATCTACTTAATTGAAAATAATGTGCAGCAATCAAGACTACATCATACTTCTATCTTATATGTTATTTCCATAGTAAATCATACTTCTATCTTATATGTTATTTCCATAGTAAGCAAGATTAATTA
Organism: Wollemia nobilis; assembly: GCA_028583015.1. Lineage (NCBI taxonomy): Eukaryota > Viridiplantae > Streptophyta > Pinopsida > Araucariales > Araucariaceae > Wollemia > Wollemia nobilis. The sequence goes on along the minus strand of JAQPPZ010010130.1, from coordinate 727,249 downwards.
AGAAGCTAGTTTGTTTACAGTAGATTTAAACAGACTTCACTGTAAAAATTCTAAATTTTGCCAACATATATCATCAACCATTATCAACTCAGCTTTACCAATTCTAATAATTAATGACACCATATCATTCAGCAATCAGTAACGCAAGACAAGAAGGAGATCAACCTTATCACACTGTCACCGAATTCAGAATTTGTCGTTCTCTTGAAACTACCTAACAGAGTTTGTTTTCTCCAGAGTTTGTTTTCTCCGCATGAGCTCTCTCCTATTGTTCAATATAAAGGATTTCATATCTGAGTTGACCTATTATCCTCAATTTATAAGGATGCTCAATAATGTTTCCAGTTTACACCTCAAGGCCTTCATGCAAATGTTCTTCTTAATTTTGCCAAGTGGTGTTACACTTATTTTCATGAAAGTCATTTTCTTAAAGTGTGTTTAATTTATTATTATTTTTTAATTTAATTTAAATTTTATTTTATATATTATTTATATTTTAAAATTCATTACTATTATATATATATATATATATATATATATATATATATATATATATATATATATATATATATATATTAAAAAGAAACATTCTATCAATTTTGAAAGTTAGTATATTTTAAACAAAATATTCAATTTTTCTCAAACAAACACACGCATGCAATGCAATAGCAGGCAAAATGACGTATATGCTTTTCCTTTCAGTGGGATTCCATATACCCATGGGCCATGGTGCACAAGGCACGATATCATATCCCACTTTATCTGACGCTTCCACCACTTGTCTTCGCTAGATTTGGGTGATTCTCTTGCTGAATATTTTTGCTATCGCACCTGTCGAACGTCTTGTTATCGCAATACAACCTACACCTACACACGCAAACACTTGTAACAGTATCACATTCTTCCAATATAGAGATAATCAAATAATGGGGATGTTACACCTTCGTATTGTGTAACGCACTAGCCACATTTTAGAGGGTGATGTTAAGCATCTTCTCATATATAATGGGGGAAGCAGTGGAGGTTTACATAGATGATTTCACCATTTATAGTGAGACCTTTGATGAAGCAATGACCAATTTGGAACGAGCACTCCAGCAATACGAAGAAAATAATTTATCCCTTAGCAATAAAAAATGCTTCATGATGATGCATGAAGGAATAGTGTTGGGATACCATATCTCATTATAAGGGATTAAGATGGACAAAAAGAAAATTGAAGTCATTAAGGATATATCGAGACCAAAGATGCAGAGAGATGTGAGGATTTTTCTTGACTTCATTGGATACCACAAGTGATTCATCGTTGACTTCAACAAAATTGCTAAATCCCTACACACTCTACTCTCCAAGGATGTGTCATTCATCTAGACAAAATATTGTGAATGAGCCTTTCAGACGTTGAAAGAAAATCTTGTTACTACCCTAGTTTTGTGGAGCCCAAATTGGGTCATACCATTCCATATTTATTCTGATGCATCCAATAATGCAATTGGATCAGTGTTGGGATAGAAGGATGGTGAAGAATTCTACATCATCTACTACGTCATTAATAATCTAATTGGATCCAAGCTTAATTACATGATGACAAAGAAATAATGTCGCATAGTCGTTCACACCATTAACAAGTTTTGCCACTACATTATAGGTTACAAATTTTTCATCCATACGGACCATGCAGCTATCTAATATTTAATGATTAAACCCACAATTAGTGGTAGAATCATTAGATGGCTCTTACTCCTATAGGAGTTTGATATCACCATCATGGTTAAACTCAGTAAAGACAACGTAGTAGCAGACTTCTTATCTAGACTAATACCATCAGATCACGCAGTCGTAGAAGACCAGTTCTCAGATGAACATATTTTTATCATCAGTGAGCAGACATTATGGTACGTAGACATAGCTAATTACTTGGCCATCGATAGAACATCCCCTGCTCTCTCACCCCATGAGAATTAGATAATGATACAAAAAAATACATTTTTAATGGATTGATGATCTCCTATTTAAAACAAATCCTAATCAAATCATGAGGAGGTGCATAGCTGAGCATGAATTTTCAAAAATTCTCAAATCTTACCACAATGAGCCATGCAGAGGATATTTTTTAGGGAGTACTGCGTACAAATTCTTACAGACTGGACATTATTGGCCTACGATTTTCAAATATGCATCCAAACATGTCAGTCAATATTACGAGTGTCAAAGGATGGGTAGGCCAACCCCCAGGTATGAAATACCTCTCCAACCACATGTGCACATCGAACCCTTCAACAAATGGGGGAGGGACTTTTTGGGTTAATCAATCCATCTTCGGTTGAAAGGAGAAACATTCTAGTCTGCACTGACTACGTAACCAAATGGGTCAAAGTGCATGCACTGAGGGATTCCAAAGAAGGAATGATGGTAGAATTCTTGTTTGTTCAAGTTTTCATGAGGTTTAGGGTACCCATAGAAATTGCAATGGATCAGGGTGCCCAATTCACCTCCAAGTTAATTTAGGAGCTAATGTGGCAATACAAGATTTGACACAACAAAACCACCCCATACCATCCATTGGTAAATGGATAGGTAGAAGTGACCAATAGGGAGCTCGAGAACATCATTACAAATACCATACAATAGCACAAAAAATATGAGGTTGTAAGACTACCAGAGGTGGTATGGGTATACATAACTACATGGAAAATGACCATAGGTTTTATTCCATTCCAATAGGTATATGAAAAGAGTGTGATGATGCCCATCGAGTTTGAAATCAAAACTCTTAGAACTATGATGGAATTGAACCTAAGCCTAGACGATGCACAGAGGGAAAGGATTTGGCAGCTAAATCAGTTGGACAAATATCAATTGGATGCCCTGCAAAAGAAAAAAATCATCCAAAGATAAAGAAAATAGTGACATTACTGCCACATTAAGCTAAAGGAGTTCAAGGAAGGATAATGGGTGTTATTGTATGATTCTAGATTCTAGGAATGAAAATGTAAGTTGATGCAGAGGTGGATGGGACCATATGAGGTGGTAGAGCTAATCAAAAATGGTGTTGTACGTTTCAAGATAGTTGATGGTAGCAACACCATCTTGATAGTTAATGGTCATCGACTACATCCATATCACATATCCAAAAATTTAATGATGGAGTCCAAAATAGGCATGGAGGAGACCCCATCTAGTTGAAAATATCTCAACTTCTCAGCAATACAGTAGACACAGGGGTGTCTACTAAAAATAGTTTAGTTTTTAATTTTTCTTTTTTATGCGTTGTAGGTACGGTTCCCACATGTAAGTTGTAGGTATCCTGATAACTAAGGCCTAATAGACATGGACTACACCAAACTTGTATTTTACTGCTTTCTAGTTTATAGTGTATTTTGCAAGAACAACACTCATATGCAAGCTACAGGCATCCTGAGAGACAGGGCCTAACAAGCATTGATTGTGTTTAACTACATTTTCCTTTTAGTTTTTTTCATTTTCTTTTTCAAGTTAAATGGCTTGATTGTATGAAAAATAGACATCTTGGGAGACAAGGCCTAAATCGGCTTAGCATCCATGAACCTACACATTTTTAGGAGGTATAAATATGACTATGTCCATCCAAAGGAGATTTTCCTAATCTGAGCATAGACATGGGCACCAATTCGCCCAAAGGAAAAGATACTCATCCCTGTGCTTGGATGAAGCAGACGCTGATGTAACATGAGAAAAGTTTTGGAGGACCTGATAAACCCTGCATCAATGAACTGCTAACTTTTCAACACTAAGAGAGCACCTTGATCTTCAAATAGGCACCTTGGTCACAAGTGCCTTACTCTACAAGTAAGCACCTTGCTCAAGGGCACCTTACTCTAAAAGTAGGTGCCTTGGTCAAGGGTTCCTTTCTCTACAAGTGGGCACCTTGTTCAAGGATGCCTTACTCTACAAGTAGGTGCCTTGCTTAAGGGTGTATTACTCTATAAGTAGGCACCTTACTCTACAATTAGGCACCTTAATGTCCATCAGTGAGGGCGCTTGAATTCTGTTGAAAAGTTTCAAAAAAAAAAAAAGTGATGAGGCACCTTGATGTCATACATCAAGGGTGCCTTGATAAAAAAAAAATTGATGAGGAACCTTGCTCAAGGGTGCCTTACTCTACAAGTAGGCACCTTGATCAAGGGTGCCTTACTCTACAATTAGGCACCTTGTTCAAGGGTGCCTTACTCTACAAGTAGGTGCCTTGCTCAAGGGTGCCTTACTCTACAAGTAGGCACCTTGATCAAGGGTGCCTTACTCTACAAGTAGGCACCTTACTCTACAAGTAGACGCCTTAATGTCCATCAGTGAGGGTGCTTGACTTATATTGAAAAGTTTTTAAAAAAATGAATAAGTAATGAGGCACCTTGATGTCATAAATCAAGGGCACCTTGATCAAAAAAATGATGAGGCACCTTGGTCAAGGGTTTCTTACTCTACAAGTAGACGTCTTGATCAAGGGCACCTTACTCTACAAGTAGGTGGCTTGATCAAGGGTACCTTACTCTACAAGTAGGCACATTGATCAAGGATGTCTTACTCTACAAGTAGGTTCCTTGCTCAAGGGTACCTTACTCTACAAGTAGGCACCTTGCTCAAGGGTGCCTTACTCTACAAGTAAGTGTCTTTCTCAAGGGTGCCTTACTCTACAACTAGGCACCTTGGTCAAGGGCACCTTACTCTACAAGTAGGAACCTTGATCAAGGGTACCTTACTCTACAAGTAGGAACCTTGATCAAGGGTGCCTTACTCTTCAAGTAGGCACCTTGGTCAAAGGTGCCTTACTCTATAGTTAGGCACCTTGATGGCATGCATCAAGGGTGCCTTGATATACATGTAGGTACCTCAACATAATACAAGTGCATTGATTTAATCAAAAGCACCTTCAATTTGGTAGTATGAGGGAGTGTTTGAAGCTGACGTCATCATTTCACGTGATAGAAATCTGAATTCACCCAAAAATAATATAAAATAATTGGGTAGGATTTATGCACATCCCAAAGCCAACCGCCAAGGAAGATATGTTTCCTATTATCTAAACTAATTGAACCCCCACATTTTCAACATGATACCTCGAGTGAACAAGAGTTGCATTTTCCAAGATAACGTAATCAACATATGGGGAATATGCCATCACCCTTATCACAAATTACCAAATCGGTATACTCCACAATGCACAAATAACCAATTAGGTAAGCGCATGATTTTTTCTAAATATTTACATAATTTTTCATGATTAATACTTCTCTAAAAATAATATCGTCGCAAGAATCGTATTGGCCTCCCATGTCCAATACATTGTACAAAAAATAAATTTGGGTGGTGTACCCTATCAACCCCAATGTAAATTTAATTTGTTGGGTAGGCACCTTGATCTATAATAAGGCACCAACCTATGAGAGTAGGTCATAAAACTAGTCAGGGGAAAAATAGTTGATAATTCATAATGGGAGGCCGATTGAAGTACCATACGTAGAAGAAAATTGAGCCCAAAAGTATTGAGGGAATTTGTGGCAAAATTTTAGAATTATTTGAGGTGGTCGGATGGATGAATTATTGCCTCCTGGTTATCCAAAACTAGGACCTCAAAGCATCAAAGAAGTTTGTTGTTGTTGTGAGAGGGGAGGTCGCTCAACTACGTGGAATGGAAATACCAATCACGTTGGAGTACATTTCAATTATCACCGACCTCCCCCTCACTAGAGAGTGCACTTACAAGGAGGGTGTTCCAGTCCAATGCACAGAGTTACTACTAGGGTAGGGGAACATCTGATTCGATGCTATAGGGCTACCAAAACAAATACTCTTAGAGCACTTGCAGAAGCTCTTCGAACAGATAGCGAGGTTCTTCACATGCATGGGAAAATACTCATACCTAAATGTAAACCACATGCAATTTCTAAATCACCTGGTGCATGGGTGAAAAATAAATGTGCCATTCTACCTAGAAAGTGCTCTGAAGGATGAGGCTTATCGATATCAGGGAGGAGTAGTCTCTACCCTAACCCATCACGGGCTAATTATAGCCCTGATTAACTATGTTGAGGAACACAAGGAGAACCTACCGGTAGAAAGGGTCGAATATTCTGGTGCACAAACGTGGTCTACTATCAACATAGAGTAAGAAGCTAGATTACAAGGGATGAATAAAGAGGAAGAAGAATTACCCAAAACCTCCCAAGATGTTGTAGCTGAAGGGAAAATTTCCCTGCCTAATTATACAAAGGATAGGCTGGATTCTTCTAGCCCTAAACCAATGGCTCATCGTACAGAGTGCATAAGCATCATGAAGTGCCTATGATGATTAATTCTATCAAGAAAGGAAGAAGAGGAGGATATAAAGATCATGTTTTTGGCCCAACTATTGCAAACTTTGGTCGCTCAAAGTCCACTGGATGTGCAACCTTTGGAAAATCTACAAAGGCAACTCGACTCAATGTTAGAAGAAGGCCTCACTTGGAAGAATTATTATTTCAAAGCGTATATGGTTTTTGATAGATTTTTAGAAATTGATATAGAGAAAATGAAGATGTATGAGGCCACCGTAGCTCAACTGTAGCAAATGGTTTAGAAACTCAAGGTAAAAAATCAATAGCTGCAGGCTAGGATGGTGGAACGAGTAGATGCCTACACCCAAATAGATTGGGCAATTGAAGTGCCCATGAACTCTCCAATCTCTCCAAAAATGGTACTTTCATTTGGTCCATTCAGGTATAATACCAAAAATTAAGACATGGAGGTATGGGAGAGTTCGTTTGCTTTTAATAGGATGACTATGGAGGAACAGGAGAACTATGTTTTTTAAATAGAACCCCTTATTATAGATATTATTGATGATGAATACCACTCGAGTCAAAGCCAGTGGAAAGGCCCTAAAATTGATACTAAGGAGGAATATTAGGAGCAACCAGTACCCACAATGAAAGGACCCATAGTGCAATCATTGAGTGAGCAAGGAATAGGGGAAGTAGCTGTAAGTGATTCAAGGCCATAGGGGCAAATACTTGAACCCTCTAACAACAATAGGGAAGCATCTCCTATGGGGAGGGGGACATCCCCACATAATCTATCACAATATTAGAGAGTCCCAAGAGGAATGCATATTAGACATTAGAGAAGAGGGCCAAGAGCAAGGCCAAGGTTATGTTTGCAGAACCGACCATCCAGTCAGACGAACAATGGGTAAAATGTATGAATAATTTTATCAAGCAGAAGGAGAATTTTGAAAGACTCCATGAAGAATTAAAGGTGGTAAAGGCAATGATAAAAGCTACCAAGAAGGTTGAAATAGGGCCGAGCATTTGTGTTGATCCTACTACGAAAGACCAGTTTTGGTGGATATATAGTTCATCTCAAGGACAACCCTCTAGAATGCAAAAATAAATGGAGAGATAGGGGATATTCAGGATGAAAGTAGAGGTAGTTGTGATTTCTTAAGAAAATGTTGGTCTTACCCTTGAATAGGCTCAGCTATTCAAGGCTAGGGTGGTCAGACAATAGAGGGATGACTCTAATATTCTATTCAAAGAGTTATGGCTTCAACATGTTGATATTTGGTAGGAAGCAAAAGTTACATTCCAGAAGGGAGAAACAACCATGGCTATGTTGCCCAGCATATATTTCGATCCAAGTAGAATAGGAAGGTATAGCAAGCATAGTAGGAATCCACCATAGTCAAAAATTGAAAGTCATCTCAGCACAACCAGAATCCAGTGTATCCGAAAGACATCCCACAGGAGACCAGTGCCCCTCAGCAAAAACAAAAACCTCAGAATGAAGGGAAGTCCAAGGTCACCAATAATAAAATGAGATAGAAGGATAAGTCCTACTAGAAGGGTTTGACTACCAGATTTACGTGCTATGAGCGTGTGGCACATATTAGGCATGGGGGGATGATGAGCATTAGAAATTCTCATATTTTTGTATGAGTTCTAACGGTTTTTGTGCGATAGTATTATAAGAGTTGTATATTTTTATGAAATATTATGTATCTATTTAATTAAATTATATGCATTATCTAATTTGTGTGTGAAGTGTGTTTTATGTAGATATTTACTGGTTTTTATCATATTTTGATTAGTTAAGTTCCTATGTGAACCTGGCATGCTTCTACTTCAATGATTCTAAGGCATATTGGGAAGGTACCTTGATATTCATGTAGGCACCTTGATCAAAGGTACCTTGATCTTCAAGTAGGTGCCTTGGGAAAGGGCACCTTACTCTACAAGTAGGAACCTTACTCTATAATTAGGCGCCTTACTCTACAAGTAGGCACCTTACTCTTCAAGTAGGTGCCTTGGTCAAGGGCACCTTACTCTACAAGTAGGCGCATTGACACCATACATCAAGTATGTGCCTTGATGTCATACATCAAGGGTGCCTTACTCTTCAAGTATGCACATTGATGGTAAGCACCTTGACTTTGTGATTGAAGGAGGTCCTATTGATTATGGTAGACATTTGACTCCATGTCACACAGGTTATCTTTGGAGGGTTACCGAATGCATGTGTTGTTCCTACCATATTGGAAGAAACACATAACCACTTGATGAAGTAGAACACAGGCAACACAGAGATTGAACTTGAAAATATTCTATCTCCTGAAAAAGATGAAATTTGTTGACTATTTTTATCATACGCATGTTACAGTAACTAAACTATCTCAATTTAGATTGTAATTAGGTCTTCTATTGTAATAGCATTGTATAGGAAGCTTTGTGTGTATTATATAAATACAAACTTCTCTGAGAATGCAAGTAATTTTCTAAGAAATAAGGGAGTTGATGTATGTAAGAATTGTACTGCAATATTAATAAAATTTGCTCAAGAGTTCTTCCATTCACGTTATATCTTCGTAACTATCTGGGCAAAAGCTATTGGAACTTAGACCCATTCCAAGCTAGTATTCCTCCTCTACTTTATATTTCTTTCTATATTATATCATTTATTTCAATGTGTTGTATCTTTTATTTTCGCAAGTGTGTTTTACTACTTTCCTTTATTTTCCAAGCACGGTGTGGTGTGATTTATTTTTTTGTACTTTTATTTTATGCATGATTTAATTGGTGTGGATGAATCAATGATATTTCACAAAAACTCCCCCCAATGATAGGCTTAGTGGACTCATCTCAAAATGGTGTTGTAATTATCCTTGAATGTGGTACTTCATAAGCTTACGAGTTCCCTAGTTTGACAATTTAAAGGAGAGGGTTGTGACATAAATAGGACCATATTTAACCAATGTTTTTTACCCCAATATTCCATATGACTGTTAGATAATATTACATTATTTGATACATTCTAATATACCCTCATGGTACATCTTGTAAATATTAGATTAGGGTTGTATCCTAGATTAGAGTATGAGTAAATATTTTTTGTAATGTAATAATGTGCAGAAAATTCATGAGTGTCAGGTAAATGAGTGTGCAAGTATTATGTGAAGATTCATGTTCAAGTGTGCATACTAGATAGAGTCATGTGTATACAAGTGTCAAGTAGAGAAGCCAAGATTCATGATACTTAGCCTAAGAAAAGGAAGACTCAAGTAACCAAAGAGTCATCCTACAATGGTTTATATTACTCCATCACTAGCATCACCAATATCACCAACATAGCAAGCATTGCTTACATAGTGTAAGCATAGTGAGCATTGTTATTGTATGAGAGTTTCATGATACATTTGTAAGAGAAATAGGAGCAATAAATATTGCATACATTTGAGCAATTAATATTGTAAGTCTTGCTACATGCTTTTACATGTATGATTGAGGCTATTTATACATTCATATTGTTGCTTATTAGTGAATGTTATTTGATATATTATTAGTCTCAATTTACATTAATTGGTTCATATCATTTTGGTTACATTATTATCTTGATATTATTATATTGCAACTATCATATATTTGATCCTGTGAATAATTATCTTGTGATTTTACATTAATATTAAGGCATCAAAAGCCATTAGTGGTATCAGAGCTATAACAAGTAGTTACTTAAATAAGTACATTTAGTCAGCTACATAATTGAGTTTTGTCTAGAGTGATAAAATAAGCTAGGATCTTTCCATAGTTACAAAATACTAGTGAAGACTAGGACTCATCTAGGATCGTTTTACTAGGTTGAAGAATAACCAATGAAGACTAGAATCCATATTTGGGTGAATCAACTTGAATATGGTTTATTATTCAATAAAATGGCCAACCTGGATATTGATAGGAAATTTTTAGAGATAGAAATCCCTTGATATTGATATTTTCCAAAATAAGGATAATAAGTATTGATTGATATAGGTAGAACCATCTCAGGATAAATTTGATCATTCAAGAAATAGCCATCCTAACATGATAAAGTATTTTAAGGACATAGACAAACTCTTGAAAACTAATTTCTATCAACACTTAGAAGAAAGTTGGAGAAGTTGGTACAATCAAGCTATCTAGTTTGCAGCATCAAGGAGGTTTATAGTCACCTTGAAATTGATATTGGATTCTCTAGTAATGATGAGAATCATTTTTGGAGTTCTTAGTATCAACCTAAGACATTGTTGCAATAGAGATTAGTTATCAAAAGTGTGAGAAGCTTCCTATAACATATAGAGAAGACTTTCATCTTTAAGTGCAATAAGAAGGTAGAAATATTTCATCAAGCAGGAATTGATTTAAGTTGTAAAATATTATAGTTTTGGGTCTTGAAAAATAGACCTTGACAGAGATAGAGTATTTAGGTCTTGAAGTGAGACCTTGACAAAAATAGATTGAGGTTACCTATTCTAATATTCTATTCAAAATAGAAGGCATTCTATGAAGAAGTATATATGTCTTAAATATAGGCCTTAAAAAATAAGGATACACATCTTGAAGGAAGACCTTGACAAATAAAGATTCAAGTCTTGAAGATAGACCTTGACAATTGGCTTGACATTGGCAGCCATATAAAAGTTTCAATAAATTAGAGATAGAGAAGATTTCAGGTCATATAGACCTTGATAATTGGTCCAATAGAAGAGGTCAATATTAAAAGGATGAAGACTCTTCAGATAAATATGTCCAAAGTGATAATTTGAACATAGAGAATCAAATTATTGAGACCCTTTAGAAAAGGGGTCCATAGTAAATATTTGTGGCTCTTATTGGTGAAAAAATAAGATGCCATATATAATATATAAGTCTCATATTACAAGAAATAAAGGAATCTTGAATAAAGGAAGATCAAAGTCATATAAGTGAATATAAGTAGTGGATAAGAAAGAAGGTCAGAGAAGACCAATGTAAGAAGATTTCAAGAATTTAAGAAAGTGCAACCATTATTAAGTGATCTAAAGCTAAAAGGAATATAATAAGTATATGATAAAATATAAAGGCTTTTAATGATTGAATTTTAAGGAAAATAATTTGTGTTTAGCTATATGAAAAATAAAGAGGTCAACATCAATGAAGCAGCCATAAACTAGTAGTCTATTTGTGTAGATAGCAACAACTAGCACAAGGGAAAAATAACCAACAAAGTCTAGATGTCAAGAAGAAAAAAGGGAATTTCTATGAGATAACTATCCAAAGAATCAGTGCTAAATTAAAATCAAATCAATGTTCAAGTTCACAACATCTAGAGCTAGAGAGGTGCAATATCTCAAGCAAGAAGTAGAATAGTGCAAGGCAAGGAGTTTGTCTACCAAGATAGTGATAGGCAAGGAGTTTCATTTACCAAATAGAAAAGTGAAGTAGCATCATATATCATGTGAAATAAAGAGAGTTATTAGCAACATAAGAAGATGTTAGAATAAATAAAGGAAATATATCTAAGGAAGAAAGGGTGCTTAGTAAAAGAGCACACATCATCAAGTTGACAGATAATGCACATGCATTAAATCACAAAAATGGTAAATTAGAAGGAGCATCAAACCAAACAGTGAGCATAGTCAACAATGAACTAGAGGAGAATGTAGGTAAGGCAAACATCTAGTAAGAAGTGCTACCAAATAGTCATCAAGAAATAAAGTGAAACTAAAGAGATGCTTGAAATGAAGGAAAATTTAGGCGTTGGAAAATTTTGAGTGCATTGAACATTGAAGTAGAATGTAACATCTATTGTCACAGATAATTTCCTCTCTATCATTAGATATATACATCGTAATTTGAGTGTCAAAATATATAAAAAAATTTAAGCCATGTAACATTGAGATAATCAGTGAAAGACAAAATATAGAATGGTTTTGATGCCACATAGCTCTAAGGTGAATAGTGTATGGTGGAAGGTGGAGTGTTAGTCAAGTTGCATAGCATGAGAGTGTGTAAAAGTTCTTAGAAGCACTCAAAGGACATTAATGCAATCCAACTTGTGAAGAGTAAGAAGAGCACTAGCACCAACACCAATTTAGAGTGGAGGTAAAATATTTAGGTTTTTAAATTTGAATTTGAATTTAAACCTATGGTTTTATTTTAATTAATTATTCAATTAAGTTTGGGAGTGATAAGTTATTTGTTACATAAAATGTTTTTAATCTTAGATAGTGGAGATATAAGTAGATTAATGGTAGATTAAAGAATTAAATTAAGTTAGGAGTTATAAGGTTTTATAATTCTTTATAAGATTTTATAAGTTTTATGTTAAATGAATAAATGTTTATTAATAAGGTTTTATAAAATAAGAATTTATATATTATGCTTTGTTAGTAAAGTTAAGATAGGAGTGAAAGTAGATAAGTATTTTTTAAATTAATTTTGGAGTTATAAGTTTTTTATTTAAAGTATTTTTTAATAGTTTTGAATATTTGTAAATTTAATTATTTGGGATACAAAAGGTCTTCAACATCAAATTTAGAAAATTTAAATTTGTAAAATAATTACTTTCATAGTTTCTAAACATTAGAGAGATAAAAGGGATTCTACTTCATTTTTTTAATTTAGAAGCTTTAAATTAAATTTAAAACCTAGCAAGATATAAGATAGCCTACTTCAAAGGAAATATACTCTTGATATTAGTTGCATATTATGAAAAAATCATTAATGTATACAGTAATGGAGATATATTAAACAAGCTAAGAGGCTATTTTCAAAATATGGTAGATAAATTTGATGAGAAATCAACAAGATTACCAAATAGTCAAGAGAATATATCTTTGGATCTTATTCTTACAAAATATTATTCTAGTAGTTTATCAATCTCAACAACAGAATCTACTAAAAATTTTGAATATCTTCATCATATACAATTTATATTCAGTTATACATAAGTGGTTATGTTATTTTATCAAGAAAATAGATGAGCTTGGATTTCTGAGGATGAATAAAGTAGTAAAAATATCTTCAAGGTGTGTTTATTGCAATAGAATTGGTCATGAAAAAACAAACTATTGGAGTCTTCATCCATGTAAATTTTATGGAAGAAAATCTCATTCATCTATTTCCTGCTATAACAAGGATAAGTATTGTAGAGGATTTGAAAAGGCATTAATGTTCATATTATATTGTCTTTTTCAATTTCTCATTTATGAAGCATCTACTAACAATGGATTCAAGTGTGGAATTTTTGAATTACATGAAGATATGTCATATAGATATCAAGGAAAAGAAAAGTGGTACAAACATGATCCAACTTTTACTGATGAGATACTTAGATTGCATGCACTACATGGTCACTTGTAAATTGAAGATGAAGAATGAATATTTAGATAAAAGTCTTCAATAACCAAATAATGTAATACAGGGGGCTTAAATAATATTACATTATTTAGTACATGCTAATGTACCCTCATAGTACATCTTGTAAATATTAGATTATGGCTGTGTTCGAGATTAGAGTGTGAGTAAATATTTTATGTAATGTAATAATGTGCAGGAAATGCACAAGTGTCATGTAAATGAGTGTGTAAGTGTTATGTAAAGAGTCATGTCCAAGTGTGCATACAATATAGAGTCATGTGTATGAAAGTGTCAAGTAGAGAAGCCAAGATTCATGAGACTTGGCATAAGGAAAGGAATATTCAAGTAACCAAAGATTCATCCTACAATGGCTATATATTACTCCATCACAAACATCACCAATATCACCAATATAGCAAGCATTGCTTACATAGTGTAAGCATAGTGAGAATTATTATTGTATGAGAGTTTAATGATACATTTGTAAGAGAAATAAGAGTAATAAATATTGCATACATTTGAGAAATTAATATTGTAAGTCTTGCTACATGCTTTTACATGTATGATTCAGGCTATTTATACATTCATATTGCTACTTATTAGTGAATGTTATTTGACATATTATTAGCCTTAATTTACATATTAATTGGCTCATATTATTCTGGTTACATTATTATCTTGATCTTATTATATTATGGCTATTATATATTTGATCCTATGAATAGATATCCAATGAGTTTACATTAATATTGAGGCTTCAAAATCCATCAATGATAACTCTGACATGTCCTTTGGCTTCTCATCATGATACTTGTATATATGACTCTTGACTCTCTACTTACATGAATACTTAATTCTATGAAACTTGTGTTATTTTACATGACACGATGTACATGACACTTTTGCAAATACTCATATTATATATTTGCACACTTATTTGCATCTTTCATGACATACTTGTACTCTTATGTACATGACACTTATCCTGTACATAGACACTTACATAAAGGGGAAATATAATTCACTCTCCTAAACTATATACTCAAACCCTATTCTAATATTTACATTTTACCATAGGTACCATGGAGGTACAATAGAATGTACCAAATAATGTAATATTCTCCAATAATTATAGTAAAATTTTCTTAATTCATCTATAAGTTAATCTCATGATCAAAATATTTAGTCTCTTTATTCATTTTCACTTTGTAATCTCTTACAATGTGTCTAGTCTTATAACAATTGTGCCATTAGAATGCAATATTTTCATAACCCATTTTTTATTCCATTATCCTTATTTAGATTCAATATTAGTGGATTGTGGAAAAGGATTTTAAATATCTATAGTTAGGTATATATAGCATGCTTTCACTACATAGTAGTTAGTCCCACCTTAATGAATTTCCCTAGGATATTTCTAATAATATTTAAAACCTCGTTATTGATAAAATACCTAACCCACATTGAAAGCTTTTCAATAGATTCTATCTTGAATGAAAAACTCTCACACATGGTCTTAAATAAATGGCATGTCTCCCCTCAAAACCAAGGGTCCCTATCCAATATTTCTTCTTTGATTTCTAAACTTAAAAAATTATGAGGACATGACCTTTAGAAAGAAAAGTCACAAAGTAACTTGTATTCAATCCACACTTCCACTTGATCCAATTTTGAATCTTCAAAAGTTCTATCCAATATCCATGGAATGTACACATCAACCCTCTACTTTTAAGAACCATTATATCATGCTTGATCATTGCATCCTTGATAATTAATTTTGGTATGATATATGCTCATATTGAACTTACAATATATTTTTCCTTCTTCGTATTTGCAACTTGGAAATCCATACTACTAGCTAGGGCATCCTAACTTCCCATTAGATATTTCAAATGGGAGTAAAATTAATTAATTAAGTTGACTTATACTCAAAATTAATTGTATTATTAGGCATCGTCAATGAATCAAATACAAAAATAATAATTAAATAACTTAATATAAGTAATATAGCATTTAATTATGTATATTTTTTTAGATAGTAGTACATAAATTATGTTGGTAGATTAATAATTTTAATATCAAGTTTTTTCCAAATATAATATTTCCTAGCATTCTCTACATCATTATTTATGAACATATGTTATATTTTTTGTGATTTTTTTTATGAAAAAAATAGATTTACATTAAATTAAGATAAAAGCCTTTACAATAAAAAAAATTGTGTGGGTTAACACACCCCATGGGGAATCAAACTAACCCTCATTGACAAGGGTTAGGAAAAAAATCCATAAACAATACACAAGTTTACCAATCATGATCATTGATGATCATTACATCAAACAAAGCATATCATATGGAGTAATGTACCCTAGTGTGTTGTCCTGCATAAATTGCTAGTGATAATGATATGGGAATCCACCCCTTTGCATCAAAATTAAAGACTTCATTACATGCATATCTCCAACCAAAAACTATCCCAGGTGAAACTGGTTGAACATCATCCCACCCCCCAACCTGGCGGGATGAACAAATAATATCAATATTAGGCTACTTCTTGACTGGTGAGGTCTAGGACTAGTGCTTGTCTATGGGAGCACTTCTTGCATATGATGGAGGTTGGTGATGAGAGCGAGATCAAAAATACTCTTGAGAAGAGCACTCTTAGGGGATCCAGTTGACTATACACAGAGCATTGGTCCAGTGCTCTATAATAACTTACAGGTGATCCAACTCCATAGCAACTTTGTTGGCTTGAGTACATATCTATAGCCACATGTCATTAAAAACTTCTAATTTGTCATCATGAGTAAATGTGACATAAGGTGTATACTATTTAAAAATAATTATGTTATGGGCCTTCCAAATATGAAAGAGTAGGCTAATCCTAAAAACCTACCACGCTTCAAAAATTGGGAGAGACAAATTAAAAGATTCTTCAATAAGAGCTTAGGGACACGAAAATCTTGTAGCTCTAAATGGAGAAAAAAGGGAAATAACTCATTCCCAAGCTTACCTAGATTTTTTTCAACTCTAAAAGAGGTGAGTACGAGACTCGGGTACACCACAAAAAGGAAATTCAGGATCAAGAATTCCAAGGTGCTTCAAATGTTCCTCTAGGGGAAGGTCTTGATACAGTAAGCTCCACGCAAAAAAGTATTGCTTGGGCTCAACATAGGTAGCCCAAACATTCTAAAATCTAGAATTCCATCTAGTCCTTGTAGAAAATAAGTCCCAATGTTGATTGAGCTTAGGCACCAGAGGAATATGATGAGATAACCATTTATACCCCAAATGAGCCTTATAATCAAGCAAAGGAGTGTCAACATGTCATCTCCAATCTGACCACCAAGGATGTTGTAACTGCACACCAATATTTTGCAACATAGAAAATGGGTGAGAGCAATAACAACATCATAAGTATCTTTGTTTGCACCATTTAGCCTGAAGATGCATTTGAACTCATTCCATGGGATCCAATCCCTAGTTTGACAATAAAATAAATCAGCTATTGTAATAATACCCTTTTTGAAAGTTGAGCATGAGTCCATTACACCCGAGATAAGGGATAACCTTGATGAAGGAAAATGGGGGACCACCAAATATTCATATAATTGATGGATAAGACTTTACAGAAGCCATCTCCTCTCCAACATATCCAAGGAGTGAGGTACTACTAGGCTTTCCATATACTTGTAATAAAAAAGGAACCATAAATCTTAGCAAAGACCAAAACAACAATAAGAGAGTGAAAATCCAACCCTCTCCATGCTCTATGATTTAAGGGAATACCATAGGAAATGAAATATCAAACCAAAACTTTCCAAGCTTCAACTCCCCTTAGAGCCTTGATCACCCACTTAGCACACATAGCAATACATTGTGATCTACAGTCCAGTAGACCCATTCCACTAGATTCTTTGGGAAGACAACAATATCCCAAGCAACTCTATGAAATTCCTTTGTTTTAGAAGAATTATTCCAAAGAAAATCTTGAAGGATTTTCTCAAGCTTCTTATAGCAAGCCTGTGAAGGAACCCAATAAGAGAAATAGAATACATGAGTGGTAGATAAAACTTTAGAGCAAATCTGAAATTTACCTACTAATGATAGTTTCTTAGTGTAGACACCAAAATCTAGCCACTTGTCATCCATCTATAACTTCCTACCACAATTATCCATTATTTATATATATTTTATATATTTGTTTAATATATATTTAAATAATAATATTTTATATATTATATTTATATATATATAATAAATATATATGTATATGTATGAATTAATCCTAGCCATCCATCATGTTTTAATCCTAGACATACATCTACCTCAATCCATGTCATTTACCTAGATTTAATCTCCACCCTCCATCATGTTTTAATCTTGGCCACACAAATTGTGTTTTCAAAACCCTAACATGTCTAAGGGAAGATTATAAAGAGGATTCATTTTGATGACTCAAGCCCTAATAAGTCTTTGGAATACTCTCTAAGTACTTTGAGTTCTAAATCCCTTTGAAATCCTTGAGTTCCCTAAGCCCTCACACCCTAATTCTTTAAGTCTCCTCACCATCATCTCCATCCATCGTCGCCCTATCACATCCTCTACATCTACCACCGTCCCCTTTGCATGAACCAGATCTACTCTACAACTTCTAGCTCACACCACCGAACACCCTCCAGAGCTTCGCGAGTGCCCACTGGTGTTCCTGGTCATTTTCAAGTGCCCGTGGGTGTTTCTCATCCCTAATCTATAGCCCTATGGCCCTTAGGCACCGTTAGGTCACATCTGTGTAATCATCCTCTACAATAACAATGAAGAAAAAATGGCAAGTCGGTATAGACAAGGTAAAAGGTTTGTTTTGCAAGCATTTTAGTATTCTTAGATCTTTTTATAGTTTTATTTATGTAACTAGGGTTTAGTGATTTCTTTTTTTGAGGGTCTCACGCAATGGAGCCCTCATAGATATTATTAATCCTAGTTTTTTTGTTGTGTGCAAGTGTGATAAGAATATTCATTGGTAGCTACTTAAGCTGGAGTGGTCCTGCATAGGATACCGAAGTCCACTTAGTTTGTTGGGATAAAAGACAAGCAAGAAGACACCACCGTTAATTGGATTAGGGCCTCAAAAAACCTAAAATTGCAATAACTATATCAAGAGCATTGTAAATACCTCACATTGGGGCACATTATTTGTATAATCGGGAGATCTACCCCACTCAATAAAGAAAATATTTTTTGTGCAATTTTGTGTCATTTACTTGTGTTCTTGTTGCTTTATATGTATTGTATTGGTGTTTCATTTTTGTATTCACAAATGGTAATCATGGTGGGACCCACAAAGGGTTCTATATTTTAAATTATCTTGTCACTGACTTGTAATTTTTTGTTTTTGTGTTGCAGGTTTTCAAAAAATGGATCGTGCAAATTTCGTAGAACCAGGATTTCTGAAGAATTGCAAGAGTTGAATAGAATGTACATAGACACCTTGTGATGCTCGTGGGACATTCAATAAATGCCCAGGTGCATTTCAGAGAAATTGAGAGGCATTTCATAGAGTGGGAAGAGGAATACGTAAGATTTTCTATAAGTCTACCTCAAACTCTAACCCCTCTATTTTATTTATTTTTACGTTTTTTCAGATAAAATGCTAAAAATAAAATTAATAAATATCTATTAAAATAAAGAAAATTTAATCTGCATGTTAGGCATTATAATAGTTTTTGCATCCATCTTCATTCACACAAATTTCACATTTCCAATTAAAATTTCACTGTTTTCAGGTGTGCAACACTTAAAATCTTGCATTCTATCTTCATATGAATTGTTAATTGCATGAAATAGTTTGCATTATAGGGTTAGATATCTCTCCTTTTGCTTGTCTAAATAGGAATTATATCAGTATATTAAAAGTACTCCCGCATTTGGTGATTCAAGGCAAAAAAGTAGATAAACCCCCCACTGTTCATAGAGGTATTTAAGTGGTGTACTCTACTTATTTTGAGGAAATTGATATTTCTTTTATTGGCTTCTAAGTTAGACTTCTGAAATTAGTTATTTCTAACATTGTATGTACACCATAGAAAACAGCAAATTTAAAAAATAATCGCACACAGCATGTATCACATTAAACAGTAATGCATTGGATTGCATCACCAACCATTACTTGATATTTGGTGATGGTGGGCTTCATCTCCATCCACCAATATCTTATTTTAGCCACCATAGGACACCCTTGAGAAAAAATTATAGATTTCATCACCAGGAAGAATCTCATTGCTCATCCAAGCCATAGATTTTACCCATTATAATTCATATTAGTGCATCAAAATACACAAAAAAAATGAAAAATCACTAAAAATGAGATAATAAAAAGAATGAGGTAAGACACATTTGTTGCAAAAACTTAGAATTGGTTTTTTTTACTAGATTTCTGTGAAGTTTTCATTTACATTATTGTATTTGCACATTGCATATATTTGATTCATTTAGCTTATGGTCTTAACTAGAAATCAGAAAAAGAAAGAAGCATTGAATCAAATTTCCATCCAACAAAACATTGCATCCATGGATAGTTCATCATCCATCCCTACCACTTCCATGGTCGATCCTCCTAGTGTGATACAGACAAGTTGTTCAAATTTGTTTGCGGATCCACACTGCGTAAAATATTGATTTTTTGCATAGATCCATCCACACAGCCATCCCATAAATCAAACCAACCATTGATCACAACATTACCCATAAATACATGGCCAAAGTAGAGTCTCTTTATAGATCTACTAACTATGTCTTAGAACCAATCCATAGCTCACCTGGGCATGATTCTTCTTTTAAGCAATAACCTACCTCTTCCCAGCCTTCTAGCCTTACCCAGGTATATAACAACCTTATTTTTGAGGTGTCAGTTGTAGCTTCCCATCATGTGTCCATTACTCAATAACCGTGTTCTCCTGGCACTTCCATCCCATAATTTTACACCACTATCTATGACAACCCTTTGTATGAAGCACATGTCAATGTTGATTTACAAATATCAATATCCACCTCATCCAATCTAGATGTAATTATGGTTTCAACTACATCATCCATGCCATCCACATTTATGACATCTACCTTATAATTGGAAATATGTGAAGCATGGGAACACCTTAACAAATTTTTTAAGAAGAAACAGAATACTCAATAGCAAGTTCAGGTAGTCAATCCTAAGCTTCAACCTATTTCCACTCAACCCACCTTTGTCACCCAAAGTCCATCATGGGCACCATAATCCTCTTTGGTTTCCATCCCCACACTGCATTCAACCCATACACATGTCATTCCCATAAATAATCATATGCATAACCCTCACACATCATCTCCCTTCCAAAATTCACCATCATTTCTTTATCAACCTTATCATCATCAATTTCAATCCACTCTACCACATCATCATCAAATAATTACACCTCAACATCTTTCCACTCCACCTTCATAGAATCATTAAGTGATTCAAGGTTTTCACATTCCAATGGAAGACCCTAGGATCCAAACCATGCCACAATATATTGATAGTCTGATCCAACACACTCCTAGTTTTATAAACCAGAAGCCCACTTTATGTTAATTGATCAATCAACCAATTCATCCTTTGGTACCATCAACACCATATTCAAAAGACTTCATAGTACCGAAGTTTGAAAAATTTAAAGGGACTGAGGACCCTAAAGAACATGTGAGCACATTCAGACATTCATGTTTTAGAATCCAAAGTAATGATGTTCTAATGCTTCACACTTTTTCTTAGACATTGGGGGAAGATGTCATAGAGTGGTACAATAATTTGCCTCACCATAGTATTTATACTTTTGATCAATTGGTTGACCAGTTCCTTGAAAGATTCACCTTTAATGTTAGAAAAAAGGTTTCAATAACTAACTTAAATGCTCTAAGGTAACATGATGATGGGTCAATTTATGATTTCAGCAAATTTTGGAGGGTTGTTATTACCAAATTACCATTCTCCCTCCCAATGGAAGAGCTTGTTAAAATATTTACAAAGAGTTGCTTAAAACCCATCTCTTGGTTATTACAATTACAAAACTATCGATCATTTGAGGAAGCTTTTTCCCAGGATAGCATCATTGAGGAAATAAAAGTCCAAGAGGGTATACTTAATCCTAGAAAGAAATAATGGTAAAGTAGGCCAATATAAAAGTAACTATTCTGGCCAGACCACATCAAATCAGGCCAATCCGGCCAAACAAACTAATCATATAAATCAAGTGGTCATGAGGCATTCGATAATGGATCAACAACAACCTGTGCAACAATCATTGTAGCAAATTTCATATCATATGGTTCCCTCACCACCACAACCAGCTCAAAACACAATTCCAACTATGGAAAACTATCCACATTGATAATTCGTTTAATAAAACCACTAGTACACTCCATTAGTTGAATCATATGCTTCCATATTTCATCGATTGTATGACATAAATAAACTTGCCTTACCTGAATTCAGATCATATGATACCACCAAACATGGTAAACACTATCGACAACATTTATTTTGATCCTATCATAAGTAAAATGGAAATGATATTAACAATTGCTACATATTTAAGGATATAGTGCAAGATCTCATTGACTTAGGGGCCATCAAGCTTGACAGTCCCTTAGCTCAACAAAACTAAAACCTTGGTGTATTCCAAACACCACTTCCTCATCATGAGGAGGTGCAACCAACAATAGGAAGGTTTAACACCAAGACTCCTCCAAATCAAGTCAATCATGTGTAATAGTACCAAGGTTTTGTGGGTGTTATTCATGTAGTAACCCAAGGTCAACAACACACTAATCAACAGAATGCATGGCAACAACTTGTTCAACCACCCATTGCACCCTAGGCAAGTGTGTCTCAACCTACCACGTTATCACCACCCATCCAAATTTCCACCTATCCTTCATCACAAATCCATATTCCAAGCCAACAAAATTCATCCATTCATCCCATCAATCACCCCCAAAGGCCAATCATCTCCTTGAGTAGCTAGTTAACCACAAGCCTAAAAATTTTAACACCCTAAAAATCATGAAACAAGAAAACATACAAACACAAAAAGAATTTTTTTGACTAAGGAGAAGGATTCATAAATCCCTATATGACCTTAGGTTAACTTGATGTTTAACAACTCCTAAGTTTCTCAAGAACTATACCACACAATATTCCCTTCACGTAAGTCCCTTATATGTAATCCTACCCATGTTATGCATATAATTCCATCCATCTCATCAATCTTGATGAGCTAAACTTACCACCTTCGATCATTAGAAGGTACACACGCATCTCCATATCCCATAAAAACCATCATGTGTGGGTATGCTACATGTACTACGAGTTAAGCTATCAATCTTGTCCACTAATAAGCTATCTTAACTCTGTTACAATCTTCTAAATATAGTTACCAATCTCCCTAAGGGGTTTCAAGCCCTTAGGTCACACTCTATGTTAACCTAGAACTTACTAACGTTTCTTTATTTTTAACAACACAAGAGCATAAAATATCTAGATACTAAATCTAACAAATATGAGATATCAACAAGCAAGGATAACCAAAATGTAAAGCAACAATCACCAAATAAGCATACATTAAAATATTTGAATACAACACACCCAATAAAGAGATACTAAGTGTAGTAGTTCCAATGTTCATTTAATTACATAAGCAAGTATGGGATACCCCATACTTTCCACAATACTTTACATCCATTTCATCGGGGAAATCTCCCTACAATCTAATCTAATGCATAATTAACAAGATGTAAGGTAGATATCAAACTTGTGAATTGGTCCATCTAATGACTTTGGCCCTCTTGCTCTTTTGTCAATCGGTGAGGATGTGTCAGGAAACTCATGTATTCGGATAGACATGCTTCTAAATGCACTTACTTATTTCATTTCCAAATTGCAACTATACAAATAACCCAAGCAATTAAACTTACTAATGCATAGTTACTATCATAGAAACTACTCTTTCCATTTTCACTCTCATCCACTCGTGAGAGTCATTCAACAATGCATTAGCTCATCTGCTATATTTGCAATAAATGAACTAACCCTACTTAACAATTAAAGTCCCATACCCTTAATTGCTAAATAAAATGGGTTCACACATTCCTTTACTTAAAGCAACTACTTTAATCTTCCAATAAACCTTTTTCTTCATTTCATAAAGTAAGGTCCCATACCCTTAATTTACAAAAAAAACCATCATCACATTTATTATCCAATTAAAGCCATCTACTATAATATTTAAATAAATCTTTTTCTTCATTTCATAAAGTAAGTTCATACCTTTAATTTACAAAACAAACCATCATCACCTTTATTATCCAATTAAAGCCATCTACTCTAATCTTCGAATAAACCTTTTTCTTCATTTCATAAAGTAAGGTCCCATATCCTTAATTTAAAAACAAACCATCATCACATTTATTATCCAATTAAATCCATCTACTCTAATATTCAAATAAACCTTTTTCTTCATTTCATAAAGTAAGGTCACATACCCTTAATTTATAAAACAAGCCATCTATTCTTTCATTACCTTAAAATCTATAGTTTTAGATAATGAACAATAATTAAAGCTTCTACACTTTCATTACCCTAAAATCTACAATTTTAGATAATGAACAATAATTAAATCTTCTACACTTTCACTACCCTAAAATCTACCTTTTTAGATAAAACTATCTGTAGCACCGCTATCAACCAATATTTTAACATTCCTACCAAAAATCTTACCTCTAATCAATAGTGGCATGGCTTGACCATCAAGATTATGGTTTCTTATAGCTGCATAAATATTGTGTAAAAGCTCTTTAGGTGTAGTTTCTTTGTACATTGGTTCTTTTCCCTTTGAAATCATTCTTGCTCTTTCTGAATAATTTTTGGCATAATGTGATTATCTACAAAGATAACATCCTTCTTTCAATTCTGGATGTTCTTTTTGTTTCTATCCCTCTTCTATTTTATCTGTATATGGAGAATTAACCTATCCCTATGATGGTCTATTGTTACCTTTGTCATGGTTGTTGGAAGTACAATTATTTCCTTGGAATATTCTTCTAAACTTATCCTATTTTTGATCATTCCTTCTATCATGCTTAGAGGAATCTTTGTTTGCCTGTTATTTTTTCCACTTAACAAAACTTGTGTTATTCCTTTTCTTTAATGCTTCCCTTCCCTACTCATCTAACCCTTCATAGTAAAAATTGGGTTTAACATATGTTTCAGATTTTTAGACCAAATTATAGGCCTTTTGCGGAGTAGTAGGTTCCCTCATATCTACTTATAGCTCTATTCTAGGATCCACTCCTAGTACAAACTTGTGAATCTTAATTTTATCGTTATAAGTAGGCACATATTGTAGCAACTTGATAAATCTTTGATAGTATTTTTCCACTATTCTAGTTCCATGTAGAAGCTTAGTGAACTCCTCAAACTTTTGGGAGTAGAAATATTTCGTGAGAAATCTATCTTTGAAGGCTTTTACAAATTCATCCCATTTTAGATTGACTATTGTTGCTAATTTTTTATCTGCACTAAGATTTTCCCACCAATCGAAACCATCTTCTTGCAAATGTAATGTGGCATAAGATATCTGAGTTCTTGAGGAAACATTCTTCATATGGCAATAGGTTTCTATTTTCTTCAACCATACCTTAGCTTTATCACCATATTCCCCTCCATTAAACTTGGAAGATTTCAAATGTTTCATCTCTTTACCTAACTTAACCTCAAGACGACTCCTATCCAGTTGGGCCTCAGTAAGGGATTCATTTTCCTATCTCATTCTAGAGTTACCTACCTATATTTCTTGACTCAACATGGCATCTAACAACTATTTTTGTGTTTCTACCTATTCCCGTAGTAGGGCCAATATCTTAGTAATATTTTCCCTTTCATTACTAGGGTTCTCTAAGCTTACATCTAGGGTTCCAATCTCTACATTATTTTATTGTGTCTACCTTGTCGATGGGGAAGCACTCTCTCTTCTTCTCTTTGGTGGCATTGTCCCTGGCCACACACAGAAGAGACAGTAGGAATTTCATTAGCAACTATTTCTTTCAAATTTCTCCTCCTACTATTAACTATTTTTCCATTCCACTCTAATATCCATACAAGTTTACTTCTACTTGTTTTCTCCATTTTTTATGTTTGAATATGTTGTCTATCACACATTGCAACTAGTCTTGCACAGTGAACCTATTCCACTATGAACATGGATCTGATACCAAATGTCACTACCCATATTTTCCAAATCCAACTTCCTAAAAAAAAAATTATCCTATTATGTACTCTTCTTTAAGGTATGATCCATCCCTATAATAAGATAATCATTTCACCCATCACTACTCTTATGTGATTCTATCCAAGTAAGAGCACTAGGTGTTACACCCTTTAAACTATTATTCTCATGGGCCAAATGAGATAGTTTATTTTTTTTCTATCAAATAAAAAGTAGCAAGCTAATATCTACACCTTACTCAATTCCTTTTGGGTGGGTGTACTTAGCATGCAGGGTGTTGAATTTCTCTCTCATCCATTGGAGAGATAGTCCAAATATTCTTGAGCTCATTTTTAACTCTTAAAAAGGTATCAATCCTCAAATGAAACCTATCAAAGAATCCCTTAAGACAATCCAATCATCAAACACTTCTAGTCTAAATAATGATTTAACTAGAGTTTAATCTATTATCATTCACTAACATAATTGCCACCATATTAACAAAATGGATCAACGCTTAGGCCTAAGATACATTTTTAACAACAAAAGTTGTCACCCCAATTTCAAATCTCTTAACACCCAAGGAAAAAAAATTACTCCCATTGTAATTACAATAGACCCACCAAACATGGCATAAATAAAGAAACTATAACCTTAAGCTAATACAGATTCAACTCATTTCATACCGATATCGAAGACTAGTCTTATACAAAATGACTACGTCTATCACACCCAGAACATTTAAGCCATTCAAAACATTCAAGGTGTAAGATTTATCTCTAATATAAATCCTTTATTTAGCAAGGTCCTCCTTTATAACACAATTGCACATAATGATAAAATCGATCTCAAGTATGACTACAATATTATTCAACCAATAGATAGAAATCATTTTCTAGAATCTATATTACTTGATTACAACAACCATCAATGTTATCATCTTTAACACTGAGCTGGTATACCACTTTACAATCGCTCAAGCCCATATTTACAGTATGACCATATTCCAACATTGATCATAGAACTAATATTCCTTCACAAGGATGACGTTCCACTTTTGAAATACCAATCGGTACTTCATTTATCTAGTTGGCAGTACATAACATAAAACACACAAAAGACTCAACAAAACCAGTCTACCTTCCCAAGGTCAACATAACTTAACGTTCCTCTTCTACATCATGTAGTTTAGGTTCTATAGTTTTCTTCTAACTCATATGTGTTTGAATGTTCAAAGCTAAACGCACTTTAACTAGTATAAACTATTGTTTTTCAATAGCATAAAAAAATTGGGTTGTACTAAGTCTAGAATCAAATGATATGTAACTATCTAATAAGCTTAACTCAAACATTATTATCAACAATTTACATACATAACCAAAAATGAATAATACAAGCCAAAATAATATCAAAGTTGTATACACCTAAAATACATCATGTTTAGGAGACTACCCATATGGATACATCTGTAGACCATATGAACCCTCTTGGATCCCTCCAAGAGCAAGTAGTGGTCCTAACCACTCAAATATGGTAGTTTTAGCCCATCTAGGATTGGTGGCTCTCAAGAAGAGCAGCCAGCACACCTAGCCACTGAAGACTACAGTGGCCACACCTGGCCTCTAAACCTAATAGTGGCCAGCATCACACATAGTTTGGCCATGAATACGGGCCCAGATCATGTAGTATAATTACACCTTTGCATGGATAACAGGCAGATTTTTGTGAGGAACTCTCTGAGCTCCTCCTAACTCCCCCTTCCATGCTAGTTTGTGACTGACGCTTCTCACCTAGGATAGTCAGTCACATGCAATTTGGACTAAAGCTTCTCTAGGAAGCCAAATTTATAGATCTAAGAGGGAAGTCTACATATAGACTCTCCCATGAAAATAAAAATATCCATTAAGTTTCAGAGTTAAGCAGCGAAGCCCTGTCAAAATGGATGACTGATATTCAGCACTTTGAGGAGCATTGGAGTGTTGTTCGACTGAGCTACACCCACACATCAGTTTTCAGATTCACCATTCTCTAACTTCCAATCAGTGTAGGAGACACACTCAACGACCCTTGAACATCAATTTTAGTAAAGAGGATAGTGCACAAAACCCTGAACCACAAGGAGAGTTTCACATCATGATCATTGTCTTGGACAGTGGCCCACAGGCATATCTTAGGGCATAAGAATTATTTCTTCTTGCTTTTAGTTTAGATTTATTACTACTTAATGTATGGCTTGATCATAGTTTAAATCTGGTTTTATTTATGCTTTTACTTCGTATTTTCTTAGCTTACCTTGTATTTACTATTTTTTTATGTACATATTTTATTATCAGTATCATGAGTATTCAGATCTGCTAACAAAGGCCTCATCCGGAGAGATGGCCCATCCTATAAGTGTACTTTGTTGTTTTCATGAGTGCAATAATAGATCCTCAAGACCATATTAAAGCAGCAGGAGCATAAAGATCCCTCCAGGACCATATCTAGAAAAGGGGCATCAGTAAGCCCCCATACAATTTCATGTGTGAGACCAGGAGGTCTGCGTAGACGCATCGTTACCTTATGGGGGAATATATCCAATAAATTCTCTATATTATGTAAATATTTGTATCAAAATTATGGGTATCCCTCAAAGGGATGGACTTGTAACTAAGGATTTATGATATCAATAAATAAATCATATTTATTTTTTTTCTTATTTCTCGTGTTGCATGTTCTTTCAGTATTTTCATTTTATGCAAGTAATAGCATACATAATAAATCAATATTGCAAGTATGTTAGCTAGGGTGTGTGCTTCATAGGGTTACACAGATGGTGATCACGGTGGGATACCCACAAGGTTTTTTTTTTGGTCGTTTTACTAATCATTCAAGTGTGTTTTTGTGTGCAGACTTGGCTTCTCTGGTCGATAGCAATCAGGAGACCTTAGCCGATATAACCTTCAATAACCAGAATCAACTTCTCTAGTTGAATGTGGCTAGAATCAGAGTGCATCAAAGGGCAAAATGTTCATCATAAAATGAGGAATTGAGATTGGTACACATCCTTGATTCTCTATGATTTTCTATATAACAGTAAGCAAAACATAGTTAAGTAGGGAAAAATGAAGAAAATGAAAATAAAGTCTCATTGCACATTTCTTAGATTTATTTAGTTTCCTCTAGGTATTTCTAGTAATAGCAGACCTATGCTTGTAAGGTCTTACCTAGTCTCCAGTGTGCTAGGCCACTTTGTGATAAGTTTGCTTGTATGTGGCCCAACCAGTGGCTTCCCGTTCACAAAGTAGGAAGTACATTACATGGAAAATCATATAGATTACATTAGATATGCACATTTCTAAAATAAAAATGTTCTTTTTAGGCATGTAGGGATGTAAAGCATGAATTTTGGTTGATTCACCGCTTTATATTTCAAAATATAAAAAGAACCCCACATATTTGCATGTTCTACAATAACATTGGTAAGGTTGGGTTTCATCACTGATCCCCAATTCAGACAGGTGATATTGAAATTCATCTCCTTCCACCGACTTGCCCCTTAGCTATCCTTAGAAAGAATAGAGAACTCCTTTTTAGTTGGCGCTGGTCACTTGTATTCAAACTGTCTCCCACTATTTTATAGTGTAAGAGCTAGGCGAACCCTCCACTAGGATTTAAGTGGTGTACCCTAGACTCTTTTGAGAAATCATGTTTGGAACTAGTATTCCTAGTCTCCACTTTGATTGAGTTCCCTAATTCTGAATACAAATTGCAAACAAGAATTCAAGATCAACAACAAATCCAAACACACTAGACAGTTTAAAGAACACATTAATAATTAAAAGAGATAAACACTTGCTTATTTTGGTTGCATAATTTGGAAACTAATTAATAAGATAACGGATAAGCAGGATGTTGTACACATGTAGAAACTACCCTCATTCCAACATCAAAGTAGAAACTAATGATCCTCACATGCACAATCACACTAATATTGAGCCGCCCACCCATAGTGTTGTTGGATGAAGTTTGGTAAGACTTAGGGGCGATAAATCAACCCTTGGGGGGACTCCACGAGCACCTCCAGTGAATAATCCACATCCTGGTTCCTCATCATATAGGCACAAGGAGTCCTCATGGTCTCTCTCATCACTTAAGCAAATGGAGGCATCATGATCTCCTTCATCACACAGGCATGGGGAGACCTCAAGTTCTTCCTCATCGCATAGACAAGTGGGGGCATCACGACCTCCCTCTTCAAATTGACATGCAGAGGTATCACAACCTCCCTCATTGTGTAGACCTACGGATGCTTCAAGACATCCATTCTCACACTAGCATGACGAGGCATCAAGGCCCCCATAATCACGTAGGCATGCAAGGGCTATAATGCCCCAAGATTCACAGGAAATACATAGGATAGATTCATCCACTGAGGGGCAATACCATAGGGTTACACCTAGTCATAGGCCCAAGACATCCTCTAGCCTCCATGCATATGGGAGAGTACCCTTAGGAAATCAGCTCATTGGTTCCAATGGGACTCCGTGGGATCAACCATAGAAAACCTAAAAACTTGACAGGTTGGATCGAGTTCCCTTGAGAGTAGCCCCAAGAAGCATCACTACCGCATGTTCTACCTTAGGAAGTTCATGCAGTGTAGCCACTAAATACACTAGTGAGCCAGGAGGAGATTCAGAGTCACCCCACAGAACATACACTACTTTAGATCATGAGTGTACTCAACCCTTAACGTAGTACATAGAGCAAGTAGCCCTAGAAGATAGAGGTATGCACACAATAGGAGTATCCCTGAGAGGCCGCAACATTAGGACTCCTAACACAGAGGTAGAAAAACATGATCCCTCAATAACAGGTCACTCTGACCATCTACGTAGGTTGTAAGAATAGCTATGCATTAAGAGATAATGCATAGAAGATCTTGAGTAAGAAGAGCACAGGAAAAGATACCTACACTTACAAGAGAAACTATCAAGAGAATAAATAGAGTAGCATGAGGATCTAGCAAAGAGGCTAGCTTAGATATATGCACACATAGTTGGTGAGAGGTATCAACATGGAAGGCCCACTAATTCTCCACAAGATAGAGGTGCCAGGTAAAGATATGAGCACACCCACCACACTCCACAACATCAATGACACCTGGACCTCAAGCAAGCACAATGCAATGAGGACCAAATAAGGATGGAGGATCAAGAACAAACCCATCCTGAACCTCCAAATATGGTCATGGGAGATGATTCCAGATGCCCAATTGGGGCAAACATCGGGCTACCTCCTTTACCATTGTGAGCAAACCTTCAGGAACATGAGATCATTTCCTTGAAGGTATACCAAATTCTTGTTGAGAGATTCAAGTCTCTTTAGAAGGACACAAGTGGAAAAAAACCAACATTAGACAAGATACACAACCATCCTCTTTGCCTATTAGTCCCAAGTCCCACATATCCTAGGCACTTTGAGATGCCTAGACTGGATAAGTTTAAGGAAGAGGGAGATGTGCAAGAACACATGATCAACTTCATGAATGCATTCTTCTACCTTGACAAAAATTATGCTCTAATGTTGAGGACATTCATCACCACATTCTCAGGCATGGCAACGTAATGGTTCAACCAGTTTCCCAAGCATAGCATCATCGATTTTAAGTAGCTAGTGAATGCGTTCCTCGAATAGTTCTCCTTTGGAGCCAAGAAGAAAGTGAACCTATCTGATTTGGCCAATTTGAAATAATATGATGATGAGCCAGTGATGGACTATGGAGATAGATAAAGAAAGATCATATCAAAACTATCATTCTCTGTCCCCACAAAGGAACTTATCTGGATGTTCACAAAGAGTTAAACCAAGCATATTTCTCTTCTATTGTAGTTGCAGCAATACAAATCATTCGAAGAAGCCTTGGCTCAAGCCAAGCTCATTAAAGATATTAAGGTCAATGAGGGAGACCTTAAGCTCTACAATAAGAAATAATGGAGTAAAAACAATCATAACAATAATAACAAGCAGAAGCAGGCCAAGCCTGCTTGAGTTAATCAAGTTGTATTGGCCATGCCAAAGGAGGGGAATGGACAACAACCCAAAAATTATCAGGCTCACTCTCTATCAACCAACTATGATCCGAAGAACAACTAGATATGGAACTAGGAAATATGGTCATCTCGTTATTACATGCCTCTAAATGAATCAATGCATTCGATGTTTAACCAACTGAATGAGGCACAGAGGATAAGGTTTCTTGATGTACAAATTCTTGACCCTAATTATTCCAAGACAAGGAGATACAAGGAAGACCAATACTATCCCTATCATAGGATACAAGGGCATGATATCAAAAATTTCATCAGATTCAAGAATGTGGTACAAGATATGATTGAAAAGGGAGAGGTCAAAGTTGACAACCCACTAGCTCTCGACAACAGACATGGGGATATTCAGGAACCAATTTCCCAATCACAAGGCCCCTAGAGATTAGGGTCCCCAAGTTAACCAAGTTTGGGTCGAGCCACCCATTTAGGGATGCATAAGAATGGTCGAGTTGGTTAATGTGGCAACCAAGAGTCGAATATATGGGTAACCATAGCCTCTAGTGGCTCCCATCAATATCCCAACTACACCTCAGTAGAGATAGGTGCATGACAATCTTCCAGGTCCACCAAAAAGACCTATGGTGACTTTTTAGAGTATATTAGAACAAAATATATAGATGACTCCAGCTAAGTTATCCATTTACAAGCTCATACAATAGTCCCCTAGGAACAGGGAGACTTTAATGGAGATTGTAAGATAAATTGAGCTCCAGCCCTAGAACCTAGATGCGTTCACACATTTTGTGGGGCAAGTTCAATAGTGCCAAAAGCTTGTGATTTGTTTTTATGATCATAAAATTAAAGTAGTCCCTACTACCTCAGGAGACCCACCTCTACACATTATTGTGTCAATCAATGATATTCCATTCAAGCGGCTCCTGATCGATATGAGCTCATTGATCAACATCATCACCACAAAGGCTATAGAGCACTTGAAGCTCCCTAAGTCCAACATTGTTTCAAATTCCTACACACTCAGGGATTTCAACGATACACTGTGCTCCACCATGGGTATGATCATTCTACTGATAAAAGTAGGACTTAAGACCATCCCCATGATGTTTCATGTGCTAGAAAGGGTGATGCAATATAACATCCTTCTAGGGCATCCCTGTATTAGAGATATACAGTGCATGCCCTTGATCCTGCACCAATGCATCAAGTATGTGCATGAAGGACAATTTCACTTGGTTCCATTCGATGAAGAGCCATTCAATTATGTGCATCAAGTCAATTTTCCAGGGGATTTTTTCCTTTTTTCAATGCACTTGTACATAAGGTCTTCATCCCCAACCATGTAGCTAGGTAGCAAAAGCATATCAGTGTGAGGTTACCCATCCACATCAGCACCACCTCCTACATCCAAAGCTACTGGCACTTCTGAAAAGCCTTCTACATATAAGGCAAAGGACAAACAGAAGTTGAAGGCACCCCTAGTGGAGGAAGTGTACACCCAAAATGGCCACATACTTAGGAAAATTTTGCAAAATTTTTCCTAAGTCATTATTTCCTCATTTCGCACATCTTACAGTATACTCCAGAGTGGATTCATGACAGGAGACACGAACCTGCCTAACGCTTAGTATATTTTCATGCTTGGAGCAATTCTAGAGGATTTATTTTTTTCTTCACTCCAGACTAGCGATGCATCCTGAACCCGTAAAATATTTTGATCAAGGATGATGTCAGCAAGGAAAAAGTGTGGATTGGTAACCTCTTGATGTTTTGAATATCCACAAGCAACTAAGTGTTAGAATGCATGATTGTGAAGAACACAGAATATTTTTTCCTAGAATGGTGACAAGGTAGAATGCTATAAATATAGTAAAGGCGGATTGGTAACAATGGGTATTATGGCTAACTCTTTTTTCGAAATGGCAATAAGCATTTTTTACTCTGAATATGATGTAGAATGGAAGAAGAGTTATTTTACATTGTGGTGGGTCCAAAATGATGGTCATACACCAATGTATTTGCCCAGCCCAGAATGGAATTCGTAAAATTTTTAAGAGAAGATGACATCATCGATATTTTTATGTGGATTGACAAATGCCTTGCGGATTATGGGGAAACTTGAAGAATAAAGAGTGAATTTTATCCCAGTTAGCCTTCAAGACATTTCAAATATGGATTGGTGTTTCATAGCTTCTAAGATATAAATGATG
The DNA here is from genome assembly GCA_028583015.1 of Wollemia nobilis. Lineage (NCBI taxonomy): Eukaryota > Viridiplantae > Streptophyta > Pinopsida > Araucariales > Araucariaceae > Wollemia > Wollemia nobilis. Next base: position 693,053 of record JAQPPZ010010130.1, on the reverse strand, counting down.
ATGTCATCAATTTTTCAAATTGGAATGGTGTTGTGTTCTCCCCGCCATTATATTACACATATCATAATGAATCATAATCATACAATGAGGAAGATCAACGGTGGGGATTGTGTCAAAGAATCTAAGGTATTTAAAGACATTTCTTTAGTAGAATTGTAACAATCAGTTGGAGAGAAAGCTGAAGCATCGAGGGTTTTCAAGAAATCAAAACCAGAGGTGGTTATAGATCAATGGTGACTGATATCTTTCAAGAAGATTCAACGATGATGTGTGATATCCAATGGACTAAAATTTCATTTGTTCCAAGTGACCAAAAAGTTGCAGAGGCCCCGAGCTACCATTGTGGTCTATCGATAGAAAATTTCTTGGAGGGTGTACCAGTAAGCAAATTCTAGCAAGAACTCTCTGCTACATTGTCAAAATCTGATCTTTGTAATGTTCTTGATAACTTTAATTTTGTAAAACTATAAGTAGAGGTCGAACCATAATTTTTAAGGGTCAACTCTAGTGTGGTTTCCTGCACTACTGTAAATATTCCCAAGAGCTAATGGAAGGAGCATTACATTGATCTTCACCTTAAAATTTATATCTTCATGCTTGATATCAAAGGTTTGAATTATTTAGTTGTGTTTCTGTGAATACTTAAGTAGTTAGTTTATACTAAATTAATAGATTACTAGTTGTTAAAGTAATTAAAATTTGCTTCTAAGATTGATATTTATTGTTAGGAAGTGCATTTCTATAGAATCTATATATTGGTGAATTCTGTTATTTGGATTATCATTATCTGGATATTGAAATCGATGTCTACAATATTTCTCTGTTATGCATTAATGAATGAAGAGTCATCCAATTTGTGATAATTTTGATCTGAGTTATGTCTTTGGGTTAGTTTTTCAGAGCTTTTTATTGTGATGCAATGTTGTTAGCCTATCCATCCACTATTTTTCACATTTCTCTAACCCTAACATTTTCTTACCCTAAACTTTAAACCCTAAGTGAGCATAATTGTGTCAACACTCTATTTAAGTTGACAAGGAAAAAACCTACTCTGGAGGTTGGATCAAAAACTCTATTTTTGTCTATACAATGTTGAGTGTTGAGCTACAGTTATCAGGTGCAAGCCTAGATAAAAATAGGAAGATAGACAGCTGCAATATTGAGTGAAAACTTGATGCAATTCAGTTCCCAACAGTTTTTGGCACACCCGATGGGACCAGTTCACAAGGAACATGAAACCCATAAAATGAGTTATTATTATCTCAACCCGAAGGAATCGAGATTTGGTGAATTGTATTGACCTTGTAAGAGTAGAAAAGCAAGTTCACCTAGTGACTCCCTGGTATTTAGACTTAGAAAAATAATTATCTCTGTAGACTAGTGTCCTTTCATGTATACTAGGTCTTTCAAAAGGAATAACCCTAACTCCTATTTTTACTACGAGTTACCTTATAGAGGGGCTATTGTTTCTAGAATTTTGGATCAAGATTTCCTCATAGAGGAAGATCTTATGGAAGAGGATTCTACAGTCCATCCAATAGTTCCCCCAATAAAACCTACAGTTAGAAATATGGCATAAAATGCAACTCTTAATCAGCCATTACAGAATTACCATAGCTAGAACACAGTCGGTCCTCTCAGATTAGCCCAAATGAATGCCATCCCCCAAGCTATATCTAAATTTATCCCCACTTATGATGGATCTGGAAAAATAGCTTATGAGCACTGTCAGGATATCTTGAACCTAGCAGCAATCCACAACATAAAGGAAGAGGATATTATTGTAAGGATTCTAGTCATGTCCTTCAGAGAAAAGATATTACATTGGTTTAGAACTCTGGAATACAATACTATAACTTCATGGCAATCATTAGCCAAGCCATTCATAGAGAAATTCAATGAATCTATAGACCCATTTTCTCTGCTTAACCAATTTAAATCCATGCAGAAAACTCAGCAATAAATTGTCTTATATTTCAATTTGAGATTTAGCAGAACATGGAAAAGAATTCCCCCCATTGTCAGACCAACTATATGTTTGGCTTATATGTATTATATTCAGGCTCTTGGATCAGAGTTAGGGCTACAGACACATCAATCAAGAGTAGAAACCTTCCCCCAAGTTTATAATGCAACAGTTCATGCTGAAAATATCCTAATTAATGTTGGAAGACTTCCCCCCAAAATTGTGCTACCCTACAACTCAGAGACCACTGGTATTCAAATTCAATCCACAAACCCCTCTTACATGGACCCCCTTTCTTTATCATCTCCATCTCCACAAATGAATGTGATCCCTCAATCAAATCCTATATCCTCTACAGCTCATTTTCCTCGCCTTCCTTCTCAATCATCTTAGGAGTTTTCTGCTATCCTGGATATATAAAATACTCTAAAAACTCTAAGTAATAGAATGAATTTAATTGAAAAGAGAGACCAAGAAAGGTCACAATAGAGGATATTCCCATATGTAAACAAATATTAGATACCTGGTTCGAGTAACAGTACTGGGGTCAAGGTGAATGCAGTATATGAGGAGCCATAATGTTCTTCAGATACTACTCTTGCAAATGTTTGGTTTTTAGTATGCAATGATCCCCATGACTCATAGTCTTGTGTGATATACCAAAACCATGTTCAACGAGCTATTGATCAAGCTGAAAGGAATTAAAAGGGAATATTTAATATGTTATGGAACCCTGATCAAATCATGGTTAGGAAAGAGTTGGCTGAGGAAAGCCCAATTATTGTTATGACAAGGTATGGGAAGAAAGCTTTGCAAGTATACCCCCAAAAAATGGGGCAATTCCAAGTCCCTTCCCAAAAGAGAGTTGATCCCCTCCCTCAGAGTAGTGACACCTTCCTTAATATTCAAGCTAAGATAAAAGAGAAGACAGATAGTCTTCCTAAGAGATCAAAAAAAGAAATAGAATAATGTGAAAACCAAGTTGACACATTTGCTAAAATTGGAAGAGAATAGTGCTCAGGCATATGACAGTTTTCAAAAGCATTCATCAGATATTAAAGCATGGTTTGATAAGAAATCCAGATTCAAAAAATTCCAAGTTGGAGACTCAGTTCTTATATGGAATGTTGATAGAGCAAAGCCAGGAAAGCATGAAAATTTTGATTCTTTTTGGGATGGTACTTTCAGAATAGTAGATGCCAAGGAGTCCAATGTAGTTCAACTGGAAGATCTAAAGGGAAACATACAATCGATTCTAGTGAATGGTTTTCATCTCAAGCTCTACTATGTGTAAGGAGTGAGTTCACTGTAACATATATATATATACATTGTATAATTATTTTCCCTCCTTTCTGCACTTTGTACTTTAATTTCTTTCTACACTTTGTAATCAATTTTCTTTGAAAAATCTTGAAAAAAAAAAAATTGCAAGAATGACTAAGTATGGACTAAGTACACAACAAAGTTCCATTCTGCACTCAATTCTATGTAAAGTCTTCCAAAACGGTGTGTGCTCTTGAATCCGCATCAAAATACACTAATATCCCCATGGAATGGTGAGTCGATGGTCAAAAGAGAGAAAAGGCATTCCCAATATGGGAGCCTTTCAAAGCCAATGCAAGGTAGAACATAATCAAGACTGAAAATCGCGCATAAAATTTACTAAGTGTCAACAGAATCAGAAGTTTCTTAATTTGTTGGTTTCAAAATCAAAGTAGATCCAAGTAGTAATTTCAACCGTGATACATGGAAATCATAGAATGATCCCACATTCAATGCTAATGAACTTGTGCCATAACCAAATAATAGGCGAAGGGGTGCAGTGAGGTGGTAGCACAATTTGAATTTTTGACTAATGAAAAGATAGAATTCCACCATTGAGCCACCAAAGGGAATGATTAGAAGTTGGAAAGTGTGCCATCAGGGTGGTCATGCAACAGTTGCATTAATGGTGTAAGATACGAGTGCTCTAGAAAATAAAAGTGATGAAAAGCATACACGAGGCTCATTTAGTAACTATTTTCATCCATAGAGTGGTAAGAAGGTGAAGTGATACCCCTAAGAATTTACTATGAATTACAAGGAGTATGAAGTCTTACTACTGCCAAAATGGCCCCTAAGATATCACTCACTGAGGCATCAAATACGGGAGCAAGGTTACAGGCTCATGTGCATCAGACCAGACGAGTCGTAGATACAATGATGACAAGAGTAAGGAGGACCCACCTAAGGACAGGTTTTGAATTCCCATATTTTAGAGGAAAGCCAATGCATCGACAAGGTACTATAGCTATAAAATATTTCTTGTTCTCCTATATCTATGATTCTATACATCATTACCCCAAATTAGTCTCTGCTATGATTCAATTCTATGATTCTGAAAATAGAATAATTAAAACCTCTGAGGGCATTCCCCTATTCACAATTACAAAAGAACTTTGCTATGAATTATTCATCGTAGGAGTAGGACCACCCTCAAATCCTAGACCATTTAACATAGTAGAGCTAGCTAGGGCTTATACCACAATGGTAACATCAGAAAATAAGGGGGCTATGGAAAAATGGTTGCTTCTTAATTTTAGAAGAATTAAGAATGAAGACGAAATGTATGAAGTCCCTATTTATATTGACGAATTTGCAAATCCTAAATTATTTTCTATGTTGGATTGTATGGAGGGTTTAGACTCTTATAGAATGGTACATGGCTAGAAAATTACCACAACTTACTGTATTTCTAATGAAAGAATGTATGAGAAATATGGGACAAAAGGGGTTTAGGGTGATTTATTTTGACTGACCATATTTTCTTGCATGGAGGATACATGAACAGCTAGTAAGTATGAAAAGGGATACTGATGCTCCTAGTTTTAGGCATTGCTCAAGTCTGGTGTGGATGTTCTATGATGCCACTAAAGATACAATGTCATGGAATCTAGTCAAAGATAAAACCAATGATGGGGAACCCTTGTCGGTTTATTACTATACAAATCATTTGAGAAGCAGTGAGTCTTATTATAGATTCAACTTAGAATTTCTTGGACCTACCCTAAGAATAATGTATGGTAAATGCCCTAGATTTCCACCCTTGGCTGAGCATATTTTGAGAACAAAGGGTGCAGAAGGAGACTGGTATTTTTTGACCGAGGGCACAATAATCAGATTGTATGGTTTCATGGGTAAACCTTTTCTCCTACCCCACTTTGTCACGGAGAGGCTTTTTTCCCTAGAATATCTAAGGCAGGCAGAGTACATCGATGCAAACTATGGTTCTGGGAGAAAGAGAAGGTATTTTCTTACTCACTGCACTATGGATGATATTACCATCACCAGGAAGGGGCAGAGCCAACAAATTGGCCAAACCTTGACAGGTTAGGTCTATTTTATATCCCCCAAAGATGGAGTTATGACCCTGATGGCATTTTTATTGTAAGGAATAGTTGTAAATGGGGATAAATCTCATAAGTTTGAAAAAAGGCCTAGAGCTCATTTTGAACAGGGTAAAAACAATTATGAGACTGCTCTTTTAGAGTGGAATGTCTCAAAGATGAGTTAGTTGCCTCCATGGTTGGATTTTTATGAGCAAATTATTGATTTTTATCCTGACAAGAAGTCAATTCATCGGATTACAGAGGCTATAATTAGTAATATTGAAGTTGAGTCTACAAATAAAAAGGATCCTCTGCCTGAGGAAGAAGTTGTTGAAGAAGAATAGGAGGAAGGACCATGGAATGTAGCAAAAATAACAGATTGGTGGAGAATGAGGGTTGAAATTGGAAAGCCTAAATTCAAGTTTGGAATGAAGATTGATAAAGAATTTTTGAGGAGATATAATAAAAACATTGGAACTTGGAGATAGAAGGATGTTAGAAACATAGTATTGACAGTCAAAAAACCCCAAAATGGCTTTGAATCCCTCCCTCCACCTATATATCAAGAGGCTCAACTAGAAGATCTAGAAACTCCTCTAACAACACTTGAAGTATTTAAAACCTTTTATCCTACCACTGATAAGGTGGAGAAGTTTCCTAAGGGGGCTAAGTTGATGAGCAAAATGCAATATTCGAAGGAAAAGGTTATCAGTACTCCAGTTATTGAAACAATATCTAGACCTAAATTCTTAGCTCTAGTGGGTCAACCTATAGATAAATATATTGACTCGAAGAAGAAGGATGAAAGTTTTGAGTTCAAACCCCTCTCTTTTACGGTTGTAGCATTAATTGAATTACAACCTGTTGTTGAGCAATCATTACTTTTTAGAGTAGTGCAAGAATACATGCTTCAAGAATATTTTAAGAGTGATATGGTTGCTTTTCTATTGGTTCATAGAAAGACTAAAATATTTCTAGAAATACAGGAAAGAGAAATTTCAAAGAAACAAAAAATGGATATGGAGGAGATTGCAAAAGAGGTAGCTGATTTTACCACTAGATAATTGATTCATCAAGAGCAATAGCAAGAAATAGAAATCGAGCCATAGCACCCTACATATTTAGGTGAAGGTATGGTTTCTAAATTCTCTTATCCTCTACATCCTCATGAATCCCCAAGGAAATATCCCTCCCTTTCTAATAAAGAAGATATGACAAAAGTACCTCCTCCCTCTCGCAGTCCACCACATGTGTCATTCATAGCCATTGAGGTACAAGTCACTTTTATTTCATCACATCCACCTCAAATCCCATTTTCAGCATTTGAGGTTCCCACTCCATCATCTACCATAATTTCAATTCCATATTTTTCATCACCACCATCAATGGGACACTATGTTCCAAGTTCAACCATTCATCTAATTGTTAGTCTTGTGTCGGTTTCCATGAGTCTACCAGTAACAACAACAATAGTTATAAAGTCCATTATTGTCACAAAGGCTATTGTAACTATCTCCACACCTCCACCATCAGTAGTTTAGTTCGCCATTTAATTTCTAATATCATCATCTCTCCTAGCTATTGTTCTTTCAAGACCTATAACTGTATCAAAAGAGTAGGCAGCCACTCAGAGTATAAATTATTATTAGGTAGAGAAGCTTGCTAGGCCTTCCAGCAAGATGGCTATCAGAAGAAGAAGCATTTGTGTTGATCATATTTCTAGACAGTGAGTATCAAGATCTATGACTCCACTGGTGAGCAAACCTAAAACTGAGATGATTGTTCAATATTATTGATTGGAGGAGGTCACAGAAGATATTGATAAAATTCTTGAGGAATATGATTTGATTATAGCCAAAGACCACTTGGATACCTTCTATGTGAAAAATTATATGGTCAGAGAGAAGGTGGAAAAATTGGAGAAACAGGTTGAAAAGCTTAAGAAGAGTCTAAATGATCAAAAGGAAATAGAGAAGGCTCTAATAAAAGAGGCTAAGGTTTGGCAAGAAAAGTTTCAAGAAGCCAATAAACTAAAGGATCAATTAGAAGAGTAAATGAAGTTGAATGAAGATCAGGAAAAATAAATTCAAAGTTTAAAGCATCAACTACAAATCGAGAAAGCTAAATCTTTAGGCTTTTCTAAGAATGAGTTGAAAAGGATTAGAAAAGAGTTGCTTTCTGAGGTCCAGGAGAAATTTTCAGGGCTTCAACTTGTTATTGATTATCTTAATGATGTCAGTCGCCTACTCTCCAATATTTGGACAGAGCTAGGCCATATCACTGGAGAGTTGCAACCTATGGTGATTCTGGCAAAACAAATGTACAGGTTGGTTGATAGTAGGTTCAATGATTCTACTAAACCTATTCCTAATAAATAATGGAATCTCTCTAGAGTTACTGCCAAGATAGTGGTTAAAAATCACAAGGCACTTTAGAAAACCTGGTTTTTGGTTGACAGGATGGAAAAGGTGATTAAGGATGTTGTTGAATTGAACAACAAAATGACTCAGGTTGGCTTCAAAGGCCTTTGGAAGGAGGATCATAGATTTTTATCTATGGAAGAGATCCAACAAAGCATTAATGAGAATTTGCAGGATGAATCTGGAATAGATTCTCTAGAAGAGCCACTACCCCAAGAACAAGTTGTCCAATTGATCATTGATTTTACCCGGTTGAGAGATCTCATGGAAGATCTAGTAAATAGAGGGAATGTTGCTAACTATGAGGATATTAGAAAGCTATAATATGTTTATAATCAGCTCAAAAAAACATCAAATCCCTCTAAAGTAGCCTATAAATATGATCTACAATCTTTAGAACTGATGGTTCAGTTGTTTGGTGATACTTTTGGAGGAAAGAATCAAAAAACATCTACTCCAAAATAGGAATAAGGAGAAGATGAAGAAGAAGTCGAAGAAGAGGCTAGGAAAGAAGGAGAGCAGGATGGACCGGTTACAGGCCTAGAAGGGGATCACACTTAGTTAATATTTATTTTGTACATATGCATGAGTTTTGTATTTTTATTTTGACTCTGACAATTGTTAGAAATGAGCAATAAAGGCATGAAGCCTACAGAGGCAGAAAAGCAACGGACTATTTGTGAAGGCATTTCTTGAAATAAGGCCTTATAAAAGGAGTAGAGTTGTGTCTAGTTTTTTGAAGATAGTGACAAGACTTATATTTCTAACACAGTCTCTGTATGAGCGAATGAGTTCTATATATTTTTGGCATCACTTCGATATGAACCTTTACTCTCTAGGCAGACTATTAAAATTTTTGGAGAGTAGTGTTTATATAGAAGTTATTCTATAAAATATTTTTTTGAAGATAAGTATGTTTGAATCCATGGCCCAATGGATAAGACTTTGAGTTCATTGGCTTTGCAAGTAAATCCACCCGGGAAGCGCCAGAATGTACGCCCAAAATGGCCACAAAGAAAAAATTTATAAAATTTTGCCTGAGTCATTATTTCCTCATTTCACACATCTTACAGTGTACTCCGGAGTGGATTCACGACTGGAGACACGATCTCGCCTAACACTTAGCAAATTTTCGTGCTTGGAGCGATTTCAGAGGATTTCTTTTGTTCTTCACCCTGGACTAGAGACACATCCCAAACCCGTAAAATATTTTGATAAAGGATGATGTCAGTGGGGAAAAAGTGTGGATTGGTGATCGCTTGATATTTTGAATATCCAAGAGTGGATAAGTGTTGGAACGTGTGATTCCAAAGAACACAGAATATTTTTGCCCGAAATGGTGACGAGGTGGAATACTGTAAACATAGTAGATGCGGATTGGCAACAATGGGAATTATGGCTAACTCTTTTCTTGAATGGTGATAAGCAGTGTTTTACTCTAAAGACGACACAGAATGGAAGAAGAGTCATTTTACATTATGGCGAGTCCGAAATGATGGTCATACGCCAATGTATTTGCCCATCCTAGAATGGAATCCACAAAATTTTTAAGAGGAAATGACATCATCAATATTTTTGTGTGGATTGACGAATGCCTTGTGGACGATGAGGAAACTTGAAGAATAAAGAGCAGATTCGATCCTGCTTAGCCTTTAAGACATTTCAAAGTCGGATTGGCGTTTCGTAGCTTCTAAGATATAAAGGATGATGTCATCAATTTTTCAAAGCAAAATGGTGTTGTGTTCTCCCCGCCATTATATTACGCTTATATCATAATGAATCATAGCCATACAATGAGGGAGATCAATGGTGGGGATTGTATCAAAGAATCTAAGGTATTTAAATATATTTCATCATCAAAATTGTAACAGTCAGTTGGAGAGGAAGTTTAAGCATCGAGGGTTCTCAAGAAAGCAAAACCAGGGGTGGTTACAGATCAACGATGACTGATAGCTTTCAAGAATATTCAACGATGATGCATGATCTCTAATGGCCTAAACTCTCATTTATGTCAAGCGACCAGCAAGTTGCAAAGGCCCCGAGATGCCATGGCAGTCCATCTATAGTGGATTTCTCAAAGGGTGTACCAGTATGTAAATACCAGTAAGAACTCTCTGTTGCATTGTCAAAATCTGATCTTTGTAATGTTCTTGATAATTTTAATTTTGCAAAACTATAAGTAGAGGTTAAACCCTCGTTTTTAAGGTTTGGATCTAGCGTGTTTGCTAGTGCTACTATAAATGTTCCCAAGAGCTAATGGAAGGAGCATTACATTGATCTTCACCTCAAAATTTGTATCTTCATGCTTGATATCAGAGGTTCAAATTATTTAGCTGCATTTATGTGAATACTTAAGTGGTTAGTTTGTGCCAAATTAATGGATTACTAGTTGTTAAAGTAATTGAAATCTACTTTTGAGATTGATGTTTATTGTTAGGAAGTGCATTTCTGTAGAATCTAGATATTGGTGATTTCTATTATTTGGATTATCATTGTATGGATATTGAAATTGTTGTTTGCAATATTTCTCTGTTGTGCATTAATGAATGAAGAGTCATCCAATTTTTGATAATGTTGATCTGAGTTATGTGTCTTTGGGTTAGTTTTTCAGATATTTTTACTAGGGTGCAATGTTGTTAGCCTATCCATCCACTATTGTTCACATTTATCTAACCCTAACATTTTCTTACCCTAACCTTTAAACCCTAAGTGAGCATAATTGTGTCAACACCCTGTTTAAGTTGACAAGGAACCAACCTACTCTAGAGGTTGGATCAAAAACTCTATTTTGGTCCATCCAATGTTGAGTGTTGAGCTGCAACTATCGGGTGTAATCTTGGATAGAAAATAGGAAGATAGATAGTCGTAGTATTGAGTGAAAACTTGATGCAATTTAGTGCTCAACAATAAGGACCCAAGGAACTTCTGACCATAGAAACTGTAGGATTCCCTACTCCCATGGAGGAGGAACAATCCTAAGAAAAAGTTGAGGAGGTACCTCAACCTACCTCACCTACATCATCAACAACATCATCTGCACTACAGGTGATAATTCACCTAGCCAACATAGCACTAGGTGAATATCTTGTGCAGAATGTAATTTTCATGCCAATCATTGAGTCTACACAAGACATGGGATGGCCAAGAGTCCCAAGTCTGCCAATAGGGATAGTGGTTCCCTTAGGGGTGCCACCCAACTAGACTAATTTCATATATGTTGGACTAGATTACACCCACACTACTCCTAATCTAGAAAGGGATGAGGATGAGCCTTTCACCATGAGTGTTCATTACTTTTCAAATCCAAAATTTGCTCTAATTTACTTTGATTAGTGTCACTGGCAAGGCTATGGCCTAGGCTTGTATGAGCAGGGGCGTCGGCTACCATTCCAGCCATAGTACCAACTACCTACCGATAGGAGTGGTTTAGGCTATCAAATGTAGAGCCATGATGACTCTTTGGAAGTAGCCTTAGATAGGTTAAGCATTGGGTTCAAGGAGGACATTGATTGGAACCCCTATCACCCCCCACACAGAAACCTTTGGGGTGATGAATGGGTGTCAATGGTCAATATCGCACCACCTAAGGTATATCACCCTAAATCCTCTCTTGAAGCACCCCCATCAGGAGCCATCCTATGGGAGGAGGAGCCAATGCATGGCTATGAGTGAGAGGAGTATGATTATGTTACAAGTGAGGACAAAGATGGAACCAGCCTAGCCTACCATGGGCCTCAGTATGTGAAAAACCTTACTTGAAAAGGCCATGCAGAAAGTGGTTATATCTTAGATGAGAGTGAATACATCTCGGATGAGGGTGGATACATGTCTAATGAAAGTGGCTATGAGTCAAAAGACTCAATAGAGATGGCCTACCTAAGGCCTAGACATACGAGCCACATTGTTGGGCCAAAGATAAATGCCAATGGGTTCTTCATAAGTGATGATGACTATGAAGACGAGACCGAGATGGCCTACCTAGGGCATTAGCAAGCCAGCCATCAGCTCATCCTAGGATCGAAAACCAATGCCAATGGCTTCTGGATAAGCGATGACGACTTTGAGGATGAGATCGAGATGGCTTATCTTGGACCTCGACACTTGCAACCAGTCGATTTGCTTGTGGAGAGAGAAGTGGCACTCTATGCCATCGATCCTAATATTTACTTCCTAGGGAGACCAATAAACTTAGATGTCATTCATCGCATGGTCAACCCGAATCCACCCACCTTTAGAGAGCAGCTACTGCCAAATGATCCCATCATCCCGTCTATTCATAGACTAGATCTTGAGATCCCCATGCCCCTAGAGCCTCATCGTGAGTATGGAGGGCACACCCAGGATATAGAGTTTCACCCATGTGGTCTTGGAGATTCCATTCCATCCATCAACATGATCTCCATTGATTTGACCACTCCACTCCATAACCTAGTAGATCTAGGAAAACCATTGTGTCTTAATTTAGATGCTATTGATTGGGATCACGCTGATTCACCCCTAGATCCTGAGGATTTCTTCCCTAATGAAGAGATGTTACAACCATTCCATTTTGCATCAGGCTATGCTCATGATGTCTATCACGCTAGTTTTGACCCCGAGTCAGTGGGAACTATAAATCTAGCAGATGACATTCATTTTATCCCCACTCCTCACTAGCTGGAGGATGGGTCTCATATGGCAATAGAGGAGACTTTCAAGGTGGACATTAGCAATGATCCTTCTCAACCAAAGAAATTCAAGTTCGGAGAAATCTTATCTCCAGAAGAATAGGCCATCATAATTCCTCTACTAAAAGAGAGACCAAATCTCTTTGCTTGGACCTACAAAGACATGTCGAGGCTAGATCCGAAGTTGGTTGTCCACAACCTATCGATAGATCCCATGAAGAAGCTGGTCAAGCAAAAGCTTAGAAATATGCATCCAACCATCGCTTTGATGGTTAAAAATGAGTTGCAAAAACTGTTGGATGTAGTCTTTATTGTTCCCATCGACTATCCAGAGTGGGTATCAAACATGGTACCCATAGGAAAACCTGATGGAAGAGTCCACATTTGCATGGACTTCAGGGATCTCAACAAGGCAACCCCAAAGGATTCATTCTCGTTGCCCAACATAGATGCTCTTGTAGATGCAACTACAGGTCATGAGATGCTCTCCCTAATGGATAATTTTTTTGGTTACAATCAGATTCGGATTAAACCCAAATACCAGCATAAAACCATGTTTACCACTCCATGGGGGACATTCTGTTACAAAGTGATGCTATTTGGCCTTAAAAATGTTGGTGCCACATATCAGCAGGCTATGACATACATTTTCCATGACTACATGCACAAGATCTTGGAAGACTACATTGATGACTTGCTAGCCAAGTCATTACTGCGAGAAGAGCATGCTGAGACCCTCAAAAAGTTCTTTGATCGCTTGATTGAGCACAATGTCAGGTTGAACCCCAAGAAATGCCTCTTTGGTGTGACTTCTAGAAAACTCTTGGGATTCATCATTTCTAAACAAGGCATCGAGGTAGATCCAACAAAGGTAAAGGCTATCTTGGAAATGGCCCCACCCACAAACATCAAGGAACTAAGAAGCTTACAGGGAAAAGTAGCATCCATCAAGTGATTTATCGTGCAACTATCGGATAAATGTCGACCCATGAATCGACTACTTCACAAGGGGTTCCCTTTCCAATGGGACGAAGAATGTCAGCAAGCCTTTGCTAAGATCAAAGAGTACCTAGAAATACTACCAGTTCTAGCTCCACCAAGGCCAGACGTGCCATTCCTACTATATATCTGCTATAGATTTTTCTTTGGGCACCATGTTGGCTCAAAAGAACATGCAAGACAAAGAGCAAGTGATATATTACATTAGCCACACCCTGGTGAGCTACAAAGTTGGATATGCATACGTAGAGAAGCTATGCTTAGCAGTAGTCTTTACAACCAAGAAGTTGCGCCACTACATGTTGAGCCATACGACATATGTGATATCCAAGAAAAATCCTTTGTAGTATATGATGAGCAAGATATATCATAATACACGTACTACAAAGTGGATCATGCTATTGACAGAATTTGATTTGGAATTCATAAGCCAAAATTCCATCAAGGGACAGGTCATAGCTGATCAGTTGGTTGAGGTGCCTCTCCAGAATAGTAGGCCCCTTACCATAGAACTTCTTGATGATGTGGTCTTTGCATTATCAGAAGCACCCAAACCCGAAGAACCAAAAAATGAAGCAGACATGACTTTGTTCTTTGATGGTTCGAAGTGTGAGCAAGGAGGCGGTGTGGGGATTATATTTGTTCATGCCACAAGGGGATCCAATGCCCTTGTCATTCAAGCTAGACTTCCCTTGCACCAATAACAACACCGAATACGAGGCCCTAATCTTGGGTCTCCAAACAACCATCGCAATGAAAATCAAGAGGCTAAATATCTTCGGTGACTCCCTCCTCATAGTCAACCAGGTCAAAGGACTATTTCAATGCCGAGATCCAATCCTAAAAGCTTACAAGGAGCTTGTTGACACATATCTAGCCAAATTATAGTTTCACAACATCGAGGTAATCCCTCATTCATAAAATAGATTCATAGACACTATGGCATCTTTGGGATCCTTGATCCCTCAGAATCCTTCTACCGATTTCACTACCATTCATGTCAAAATGCTCTCGCATTCAGTGATCCAGTGTGAGGCTTTTGATAACAAGAAATCAGTCAACATGATCCATATAGAGCCAGACCATGACTGGTTCTATAAAGCCAAATACTTCTTAAAGAAGGCACCTTGGGGGTCCTTGATCTCTCAGGGTCCTATGGGGAATGGTACCACTATTCGCCACAAGGTTGTTTCTCAATCTGCATTCATGCAGATCGAATTGTAGGAGGAACAAGTCGTCTTATCTGTCGAGGTTATAGCTTATCAAGATTGGCTATCCCAATTACAAGACTTCCTTAGGCTTGGAAGTGTCCCACAGGGACTATCGCATGCCGAGAGATGAGCATTAAAGAAAAAAGTAACTAGATATGTCTTACTAGGAGGTATATTGTATCGTCAAAGCTACGATGGAGTCCTCCTACGTTGCTTAGAGCCCCAAGAATCAGCTTGGGCGATTTCATAGGCTCACGCCCCCCCCCCCCCCCCCCCGCCCGGGCCCCCCCCCCCCCGGGCAGGGGGGGTTGGGGGGGGTGGGGAGGCCCCACCCCCCCCCCCCCCCCCCCCCCCCCCCCCCCCCCCCCCCCCCCCCCCCCCCGCCGGGGCCGGCCCCCGGGGTGGGTTTGGTTGTTTATACCCCCCCCCGGGCGCGCCCCCCTTTTCCCTTTAACGGGGGGGGGGGGCCCCCCCCCCCGGATGGCGGGGTTGGGGGGCCTCCCATATTATTTTTTTTTTTGGGCCTTAGGATATGATAAGTGTATCAAAACAAAAATGTGCGAACTCTGACAACCAAATACAACATTCAGCACAGTTTTACGACACCATACTATCTGTAGGCAAACGGGCAAGCAGAAGCCTCAAACAAGACAATAATAGCCATCTTAAAGAATATGGTGAAAGAAAATCATAGGGATTGGCATCTGCAGTTGCCCTTAGCATTATGGGCTTACAGGACTAGCATATGGATGCCCACTAGGGCAACACCATTTTCGCTTGTATATGGCGTTGAGGCCATTATACCCTTAGAGTTGGAAATTCCAACATTGTGCATCACATTGAAAGAGTTCATCAATGACGACACTGCGCGGCAAGCTCACTTGGATCAATTGACCCTTCTGGATGAACGATGTATCAATGCCCTCGAGCACCTTTACGTTTACTAGGATCGTCTAACACGAGCTTATAACAATAGAGTCCATCTGAGAGACTTTAGAGTTGGGGATCTTGTGCTTAAAGAAAACCAATATAATTCAAACATGCCACCGCATCTACGAGACAAATTTGTAGCCAATTGGATAGGTCCCTATATCATCTTGAAGAAGATTGGGATTGGGGCATATCGCCTAGCAATGCTAGAAGGCATTGAGGAGCCAGAGCCTCTCAATATCATGCATCTAAAGGCATTTCACACATAAATCACAAAAATATCAAAAACATTCAAATAACTTCAAAATATTCAAAAACAATAGAAAGCATAAAAGTCCAAACAAATTAGAAAACATTAAAATCAAAAACAAAAGGCTCCAAAGGCACTTTCAAGTCATTTGGTCAAATCACAAAAGGCTCCAAAGGCATCTCCAAGTCGTTGGTCAAATAAAAAATAAAAGGCTCCAAAGGCATATTCAAATTCATTTGGTCAAATCATGAAAAAGCTCCAAAGGCATCTCCAAGCCGTTGGTCAAATCATAAAAAGGCTCCAAAGGCATCTCCAAGTTGTTGGTCAAATCAAAAACAAAATGCTCCAAAGGCACATTCAAGCCATTTGATCAAATCACAAAAGGCTCCAAAGGCATCTTAAAGCCATTTGGTCAAATCACAAAATCCTCCAAAGGCATCTTAAAGCCATTTGGTCAATTCACAAAAGCCCCAAAGGCACCATAAGCCCTTTGGTCAAAATAAAAATTCAAAAAGTCAAAAACAATTTAAAATCAAAATATCAAAAACATTCAAAATAATAAAAAGCTCAAAAACAATTGAAAGCATCAAAAGGACAAAAACATTTGCATTTGGCATTCACACTTGCATCCATATAGTTGCATTACATTAGGCATTTGCACCCATCACATTTGCATTAGATACATTTGTGTTTGCAATCTTACAAATGACACCACATTTGTACATCAATCATGCATCTTCAAAATCCATCATCATCCACAACCCATGTGTGTAACTGTGTTTTTCAACACAATCCCTTCTTGTTGCTATGAGGAATATACTAGGGTTTTTCTGTCACTTAGCCATACCTAGTGGTTTTATCAAACTTTGTAGAAAGTTATCTTAGCTTTTAATAGGTGAGGTTTAGTTTTGATAGCACCTGGTATATTTTAGAATCCTATCACTAATAAAAACACTAAAATCCTAGTTGAAACAAGGGAAATATGAACACTACGAAGTGGTATTAGGTATCCTAAGGTGAAAAGGGTTTATCTTGCTCATCCCCCTATGCGATCGGCTCAAAATGCTGAGAATTGGCAAAAGGACAAGTTCAGCCCTACCCAAAGAAATCCCTTGCTTTAATCAAAACAAGCAAAATCTTGAACAAAGAAAAATTCACAAACAAAGTAAACAAGTGATTATCATCACTACAAAATTTCCAAACAAAGAAAAATTCAAAAATTCAAAAACAAAATAGTGATTATCATCACTACACCAATCCCTTGCTCAAAGGGAAAACAAAAATTCAAAATAAACAGTGGTTTTCATCACTAAATCATGAGCAAGTATCCCAAATAAATATGAAGAAAATAAGGGCATATGAACTTGAATCCCTGGAATTCTCAACGTGAATGAGCCTCACGCACGATGATATGTCTATTACATTAGCATCTCGCTTTTGTATAGACCAATGTTTGCATGTGGAAGAGCTAGCTTTAGGTGTCCTATACCGCCTAGTGGTCTAGTCCAACTGAGTCCAACCTAGGATCAAGATAAACATTTGAGGATCCCCAATACAACAATGGGCTGAATGAATCCCACCTAGCATTGGGGTATGCTTATGTTCTATCTAATATATTCATTTGCACACACAAGGATAATGAATATCTAGGTCATCATAACAAAGCATTATCCTTTAAGGGCTCTGTATGATCAGTATACAACCGTTTGATGATGCAACTAGGGTGTTTTGAGTCTCATGGAAAACCTCAAAAATCCTCTTATAGCAACAAATCATTCCATCAAGTCAAATCATACATACATATTACATCATCTCATGTCACATTTGGATGCTTAAATAATTAATTCTTATGATAAGAGTTATTATTTACATTCATGATTGTTATACATCTTGTGGTGTTGTTCATTAGATTGTAAAATTCATAACACATGCATTCCTTATGTTTAAGTGATTAAAGCATGCAAGTTCATTTACAATTAGATCACCATCATCATATTGCAGTACACACATTGCATTTACCATACAATAACAATATACGTTAGATGCATACCAGTAAACCAAGAACAAAATTAAACATGCCAACCAATCATTGCATCCATAATAACACATCATAAGCGATCCACCCACATCACATCAAAATCCAACATCTAGCATGAGGTATATCACTACATCATATCACATAAATCAAATAAATATTGCATCCACATATGTATTTATTACCATCATCTACAACATGCCATCTAATCATCCACACCATAGCATCTAAAGCATTAAATCACATCATATGAAATCATAACTGCATCCATAAACATGAAATCATAAATAACACACATGATGAGTCTCAAAGTCTAGATCATATAAACATATGTGTCCAAAAGAGTACATGGAGTGTATAAATACCATCAGGCTACAACTGTGTAGGTCATATGACCTTACACTCAAAAATAGAGCCAAACAACCAGTGATCAAGCTCAGCCTACACCCCCTACCTCACCTTCATCCTTAGCTCTATCCCTATGATAACGATGGGAGATAGTACTCATGGTCCTCTCTGTACGAGTCCTAGTCCTATAGCTAGGTCTAACTAAATATTTGCCTGAAGTGCTCTGCATGCTATGTTGTGATCCTCCAACTATAGGCCTCTTCCAAGGAGTAGCACCTAGTAACCGAACCTATGATCTAAGGGTAACAATGTAGGCGACATCTGATGACATCTACTCCTCATTCTCCACTATGATCACCTAGATTCATCGCACCTCGATCCCTGGATCTACACCTATAGGAGCCTATGCAATAGGAGCAATCAGAGAAATCTGACTTCGAGCATCATCTCGCTTAGTAGTAACCTGGGCAAGCTATCTTTGAAGATATGCAATAGTGGCATCCCTCTACTGGACCTAGACATGGGATGTCTGTAGCTCAACCTCGACCTGGTGTAGCTAAGTGTATAGGAGAGACTCCTGCTCCTCAGGAGCTAGATCCTCCTCCTCCTTGAGGGACAACCTGCTCCTCTACAACCTACTTTACTTCCACCTACTCTGCTGCCACCTGCTCCTGCTGCCTTGCCTACCCCTACTCATCTGTCTGAGCCTACACTCGACGCCCATCAGGATCCTTAGCCTCAACCTCCTCTAGAGACCACCCTAGGTGGCCACCTCCATGCCATAATCGCGTACCCCACCAGCGGGTGTACACCTCTGTGACTCCAACATCAACCACACCAGGATCAACTGTAGGAGGGTCATCCTCCTCTAGCACTGTTGTGACATGCGATAGTGGAAGGTTCCTCTCTATGGCAATCTAGATGATAGACAACCAGCTCAAGAGGAACATCCTACTGAATCCCAAACTGGTGGAGCACCCTAGAGTAGTAGAAAAACTCCCTAATCCCATCCTTACGATCGATCAACCATCGATCATGGTGAGTCCTCACTATAAAGCTAGTCGGGTCATCCCAAGAAGGGCACTCATGGTAAGGTCTCCAAATGATATCACCAACTCTCAAACCAGTCAAGGATACCATGTAGTGGGATAGCTCCCCTGCAAAGGGCCGACTCTTGCGCTCCTCGAGCGCTCTGGGCCACCTGGATTCGTAGCACTAAACATCCTTATCTAGCATAGTAATCTCCACTAGAAGTCCTATAGGGTGGTCAATATTAATATGCTCCCATCCCCAGATCTAGAGGAGCAAGCTGCAGGTAATACTAGATCTTTCGTAGCACTGGATGCAGTATAACTCATCATAGCACTGAGCCAACAATGCACTCCCCCAGGCATAGAAAATAGGCTCCTCACTGTCAATCAAATCCTGCACCATCGCTAAGAGGTTCCATGGGAACCTCAATCCAGAGCAGTCGGGTATGAGGATGTTGCAGATAACCATCAGCAACACGATATGCAGTCGAGAAAAGACATCTACCTCATACCATCGAGAAACTAAAATCCTGCCAGAGCGAGTGTCCTTGAAGGCAGCAGCGGCGTGCCTCCCAAAGACCCTCATGAACACTACCTCTCGAGCATTGGTAGGAGAAGAGACAATGGGCACTCCATCAAAGGGGATCCTGTAAATCCTGTAGACATCCTTCGATGTGATGGTCATCTCACCGGTAGGAAGGTGGAAGGTGTTGGTCTTGGGATCCCATCGGTGGGCCAAGGCAGTCAAGTAGGCCTGATATGACATGATCATGGGTAGGCCAGTGATGTACTGGAGCCCTCGAGCCTTAAGCCGGGCCCACTCTGTGTCATCCATCTCTCACAAAAGGTCACAAAGCAACTTCGGGTCCCGAGCCCGAGCAGACAAGATCTAAGAGTGCAAAATAAAGCTTAAATCAAATGCATTGACAACTAAGTAGCAACAAAACAAAAAGTGGTGCAAGCTAATATAAGATGCGCTTAAGACAACAAGCATGAGGAGTAAATGCACCTAAGCATCCAAAAACACCAAAAACTATGTTCCAAAAGTTCAAAAAAATCAATTAAAAGACTTTAAAAACAAAAAAAATCAAGAAAATAATCTAAGGTTGCCTAGCCACTCACACCAGGAGCGGCCATTAATCGACCACTAGAGCTAACAACGGCCAGCTTTCAATGGTTAAAAATATGACCATTGGAAATCAAACTGGTCACTAAGTTGACAACAGCCACACACAGATCAAACTGGCCACTCTGAGTGGCAATGACTAGTGGGTGACACACCAACGACGTCTCCCCCGAGCCCAAAAATGACAAAAAATTACAAAAAAATGAAAACAAAAGCAAACCCACCTACCTAAACCCTAAATTGAGCCTAACTACGGGTTCGATTCATTGCCAATAGGGTTAATGAGGTTCCTTGACCGAATTATTTAATTTGGTTCATTTTACCACAAAAAGAGAGAAGGCTAGGGTTTAGAGAGGTACCCATGAAGCTCCGACTCCTCCACTCATCAAAGCCTCACCTTGCTCAGCCATCATGTCTTCTCAGTAGCAAATCGATAGTGCTCCACGTCACAGTCACACAAACACACCCCAGAGCTCCAAAAAGCACAAACTAACAACTGACAACAATGACAACTCAAACCCTAATTTTCCTTTTATTTTCCCAATTCACATCTTGGCCACTGTCGATGTCAATGGCCCACACTTCCTAGATTTTGGACCTGACAGCGACCACGAAGCAGCAATTGGGGGTCGCTAGACCTGACAATGGCCAACAAATAAGGAGAAGTTTCATCAAATTTTCACCCTAGAACATTGCAAAATGACCCATAAAAAGCACCTATTGGTCAGAGACATCCAAAATCTCAACCAATACCAAAAATTTGCATACATCAAAATCCAAAAACATCATAAAATTCAAAATCCAAAATCAAATAGCAACCAAATCCCAAATGAGCCTCGTAGTCAGTTATTTGCTCTATACACTTGGTGATTGCAGTGACTAGCGCTCCATGCAATTCGACAAGATGAGTAGATTACCATAAGGCCACTTGGGGAAAAACAATTATAGTAGAATTGAGATGCTTCCCTTCAAACCCGAAGAAGGTCGTTTACGGCCGGACCACCCCACGGGAGCGAGGATGCATCTCAATTCTCCTATAGCAAAATAGTGAGTCAACACA
The DNA here is from genome assembly GCA_028583015.1 of Wollemia nobilis. NCBI lineage: Eukaryota > Viridiplantae > Streptophyta > Pinopsida > Araucariales > Araucariaceae > Wollemia > Wollemia nobilis. The sequence goes on along the minus strand of JAQPPZ010010130.1, from coordinate 671,642 downwards.
AGCTAAATTAGAAGTGCTATCACCTTGATTCCCTAAGAAGGCCATTCATGGCCGGACCGCCCCATGGGATAAAGGTGTGCAATTACCAAACAGGGTTGAAGTCACACCTAGATGGGAACTACTCTATAACAATAGAGCAACCCTCTAAAGAGGTCCAAATATTTCATTTTGGTCAAGCGACTCATCGCTTCATTAATTGTCCTTTCCTCATCGACTCGTCGCTTGAGGGGGTAGTCAAAAATTTTCAACAATCATAATCAAAGTCAACAAAATATCATCTCGATCATGTCAGAGTTGCATTCGTCTTACGAATCATTGCCAACAACTATCATAAGCTTACCCTTTATTGGGGAAAAAATCAAATATGATAGTTAGTTTGTAGCTCTCCTCCTTTTGAACCTATAGTAGCACTAAAGCTACCCGATCACCGATGGACGAGTACAAACTTCCACAAATTTAAGCCTTCCATTCCGTTGGAAGCAATGATTCTAGGATTCACGCCCTCCCGCATGACTAGGGCATCCTATGTTGATCAGATCAATGATCATCATACAACCTACAATATGGCCCTAGGTGGTCTACTTTTTTGCTCCACGCTGTGTTTTTCTCATAGTGCATCCCAAAAAGGGTATCTGTAGACACCTAAAATATATCATGTTTAGGAGACTACCCATATGGATACATCTATAGACCATATGAACCCTCTTGGATCTCTCCAAGAGCAAGCAGTGGTCCTAACCACTCAAATAGGGCAGTTTTAGCCCATCCAAGCTTGGCCGCTCTCAAGAAGAGCGGCCAACACACCTGGCCACTGAAGACTACAGCGGCCACACCTAGCCACTGAACCTGATAGCGGCCAACATCACACATAGTCTGGCCATGAATACGGGCCTAGATCATGCAGTTTGACTGCACCTTTGCATGGATAACGGGTGGATTTTGGTGAGGAACTCCCTGAGCTCCTCCTAACTACCCCTTCCATGCCAGTTTGTGACTGATGCTTCTCACCCAGGATGGTCAGTCGCATGCAATTTGGACTGAAGCTTCTCTAGGAAGCCAAAGTTCTAGATCTAAGAGGGAAGTCTACATATAGACTCTCCCACGAAAAGCAAAGGATCCACGAAGTTTTAGAGTTAAGCAACGAAGCCCTATCGAAATGGAGGATCGATCTTCATCACTTTGAGGAGCATTGGAGTGTCGTTCGACTGAGCTACGCCCATGCATTAGTTGTTAGATTCACCATTCCCAACCGCCAATCAGTGTAGGAGACACGCTCGACGACCCTTGAACATCAATTTTGGCAAAGAGGATAGCGCACAAATCCCTGAACCATAAGGAGGAGAGCTTCACATCGTGGTCGCTATCTTGGATAGTGGCCCGTAGGCATATCTTAGGGTATAAGCATTATTTCCTCTTTCTTTTAGCTTAGCTTTATTACTTCTTAATTTATGGCTTGATCATAGTTTAGATCTGGTTTCATTAATGCTTTTATTTCATATTTTCTTAGCTTACCTTGCATTTATTATTCTGTTCATGTTCATATTTCATTATCAGTATCATGAGTATTCAGATCCACTAACAAAGGCCTCATCCAGAGAGGCGACCCATCCTACTAAGCATGCTTTGTTGTTTTCATGAGCGCAAGTACAGATCCTCAGGACCAGATTGAAGTAGTAGGAGCACAAAGATCCCTCCAGGACCAGATATGGAGAAGGGGGCATCTGTAAGCCCCCATACAGTTTCGTGTGCGGGACCAGGAGGCCTACATAGATGCACCGTTCCCTTGCGGGGAATATATTCGATCGCTGCTCTATATTGTGTAAATATTTGTATCAAAATGATGGGTATCCCTTAGAGGGACGAACTTGTAATCGAGGATTCAAGATATCAATAAATAAAGCATCTTTATTTTTTTCTTATTTCTCGTGTTGCATGTGCTTTCAGTGTTTTCATTTTGTGCAAGTGGTAGCATACATAATAAATCAATATTGCAAGTAGGGTAGTCAGTGTGCACGCTTCCCAGGGTTGCACAAAAGCAACCTGGTTTTCCAAACGTAGTCCTTCCAATTGGCTCTTGTTCATCCTTTTTTCCTTTTGTTTTTCTTTTTCTGAATGCTTTCTCCTTTTTCTTATGGCTTCTTCTTTCTTCATTCTCCACTAAGTCGACGATTTCTTCAGCTTCATTATTAGTTTAAAAAAATAAATTTACTCTCCACTCTTATTTTATTAACAAAATAAATACATATTTTTCCATATCACCCACTCGCAATAAAGCAAGAATCAATCTCAAACAATGATTCCACAAAATCATGCACAATGGTTTTTCAATTAGTTAAATAGTTCATAACTATTACTTAATGGTGCAAAGCAACACTCCAATGCATCATATTCCTTATAATATAGTTTTCAATTATGCTACTTACTATATTTTATTTTTATAAGACAATAAAAGAAATCCTTTCCTTCCATCCTTTAAATACAATGTAAACTTCTTTCTTTTCCATGTATTATAATTTCCATCTAAATTGCATTCATCTATAAACCATTTCAAAGAGGAAAATACTTAAATAAATTATCATTCATTTCTTTTGTAATGATGCCTATTTTAAATAAAACTTCTTCAAAAGCAAAATTATAATGCAAGAAGGATTTTCACAAAAGCTCAATGTATTCTTTTCTTATGCATAATATGATATGCATATCAATGAAAAAAGGCATTTATCCATATTGCCTCTTTGATTATTCTGATAAATAACCCATCACATCATTTTCCAAAGGCTTTCCTTTTCTCGGTGGTTAGTTATTTCTGCCATCATAAAGGAACTTGTTCCTGCAAAAGTGCACTTTCATTAGTAGCATCATATTCATATATACAATGTAGGTTTTCACAAAACCAAACATGGAATTATCCTACCTACCACAATAAGATTTACATCTCACATTTTCAATAATGAACAAGTATTTTGAATACTTAAACTAAAATAGTCCATCATTTCATCCATAAGCCATATAGAAAAAAATATAAATCCATCAAAATAAAAGTCTACCAAAGGGTGGGTCATGACATGATATGTGTTTAATTTCATGGCAATGTGATATTTGAATGCATGATTGCATAATCCACATGTTAAAACCACTATCCTAATTTATATTTAATCATGATGGACCTTGGAAAATATTTTCAAATATTTATGGAAATACATATATACTTATACAACTAGATTTTTCTTCATATAAGTTTATGTCATCTAGATTACTTTTTTTTTTGTTGGAGAACAAGGGGTTGTACTCAGGTTCCCCACCCTTGACAAATCACAACTCTCTTCTTTAGAGCATGAGATTTTACAAACAAATTCAATTCTCATCTCAATTGAGTTGCTATAGCTAGAAACCTACATCATTTTATATAAAATGTTTGAATTCTTGATTTTTATTTTCTAGAAATTTTTCAATTTTTTGTGTGAATACAAATATTCGATAATTTAGCATCCTTCTTGACATTTTCCTATAGAAGCATTCACAATACAAAAACTTTACCTCTACTATCTATGCATTGCATCTTAGTAGAGTAATATTTCCAAAACATCACACTATCATAGCCCACTTTACCAGATGGATTGCTAGTTTCCTTCCTAAAGCACAAGTTCAACCACAAAAATTGTAATAAATAGTATATATGAAAGTACATTAATGTTATAAAATAAATCAAATATTATCAATGGAAAACATTAAAGTAAATCTTAATCATTATTTGATTCAGATAATCAATATTTTCTTGTTAGCTTCAGCTAAACTTACTACTTCCTCTAACCAAGGAAAAGAGAATTTAACTTCACAATCCTTGATTAAAATCCCTCTATCGACTAGCCTATCTGCACATTTATTTCCTTATCTTAATGTATGTGTAAACCTGATTTCTTCAAACTCTATAGCAAGGTCTTGAATTTCCATAATAATATATTGTATGTTCCATGGAGTCTTTTCTTTCCTCAAAATTGCATTTATTACTATGAGTGAATCACCTTTTATCCATACTTTGTTCCATTTCATTTGTTTATATATTTTTAACCCTTCCAAAGTCACCCAAGCTTTAACTTCATTATTTATCTTAAATTCACTATTTAAAGCATAATGAGAAAAAATCTCTCCTATATTATTTCTAATTATTCCTCTTCCTCCTGTTGGTCCTAGATTTCCTTTATATGCTCCATAAAAATTCAACTTAACCAACTCCACATCTAGTGATTTCCATTTTATATTCTTTGTCTTATTTTTATTTCTCCTATCCCCAACATCATAATTATATTTTATGAGTTGACTCCATCAATCAAGGCTCTCTACTTCCAGATTAGGTATTGGGTAAGTTGATAGGGTTGGTTTAGACTCCTCTATGGCTAAAAAAATATTCCTTTCAAGTGCCTCTAAAGTGCTTTTCTTTCCTTTAAATATTATTCTATTTATTTCTAGCCAAATAGTCCAAAGTATTATATCTTTTGATATATCCTAGATTGTTTGTAAAGAATCACTTTTAAAAGTGCTTTACCATTGCTTTAACCATTTCTCAATTATGTCATTCATCACCATGTATTTACCAAACATATTAAGAATCCATTGCCATAGTTTCCAAACTATCAAGTAGTGTCCCAAGAGATGGTCTAAAATCTCCTCTATTTTACAAAGAACAAATTTTGAGGGCCATGAAAAGTCCTTTTCATAAGGTTATCCTAGGATAAAATTCTTCTATGACCTACTAGCCAAACAAATATTTTGACTTTAGGAGTGCTTAAGCTATCCCAAATATCTCTCCATATTCTTTCAATATTCCTATTTTGATGGTGCTTTATATTATTTCCACTTCTTATTGTGTATTCTCTTGAGCTATTCAACTACCAAATCAACTTATCCTTGGCTCCTTTCAAAATAATCATTGTTGTCATCTTTCTACTCAACTGCCTTCTAGCATCATTGTCTTGTATACTTGTAAAAAAATCTTATTTCCATTTGTATATCCTTTCCTCATCCTTGTACAAAATATTTAAAACCCTATCACCATATTTATCTTAAAGTAATCTCATCAATGGTTTCAAAATTGGATCTATATTGAGTTGTTTTTATCACACCAAGTATCCATCCATATAGAAAGTTTTTCTCCAATTCCCACCACCCATATTAAACCTTTAATCTCTAGATCAATTGATTTTTTTTAAATCATTCCATAGTGAAAAACCATTTGGTAGAGAGAATACAGTAAATATTAATCTTGTATCATTGTGCTCAACATAATTAGAAGAATTATTGCCCATTGTATTTGACTCTCTTTGTACAATATCCAAAATACTTTTCCTCTAAGAGCTAAGTTTGCATCCGTAAGAACTCTTAAACCGAGACCTCCCCTATTTTTATCATTACACACCTTGCTTCATTTCACCATAGGAAATTTCCTTTTATCATGTAATCTTGACCACAAAAATTACTACATAATAAAGATTAAACATTTTTCTACCAATTTTTACATAGTATACAAGGACATATAATATGTTGGAATGGCATGTAAGAGTGATTTAATTAGCGACACTCTTCCTGCTAATGATAACCATCTCCCTCTCCATACTAGTAGTTTAATATGAACTTTATTTATAACTAGATTTCATAATTCTATCCTCATTATTACTGGTAAATTTATCTCCTCCATTGAAGTAACCTACATATCCCTGCTTTGATTTTAGTTGGGGTATTTAGGAAGTAAATTTTAGATTTTGTCCTATTAAATTTCTGCCCTGATGCTCTTTCATATTCCTTTAATAAGTTATTCAAATATTTGGTCTTGTTTATCCTTGCCCTCCCAAAAAGAGTTGTATCATCTACAAATTGTTGATGGGTGATGTTGTCAATTTTATTACTAGCCTTAACTCCACTTATAAGCCCATATTTGTAATCCCTCTTCAAGATCCTACCAAAAACCTCTACCATAATAATGAATAAAAATGGTGATAGAGGATATCCTTGTCTAAGGCCTCTCTTGAATTTAAATGATTATATTACTAACCCATTGACCAACACTGAATATGAAATTGTAGAGACACATGCTTTAATATATTTGACCCATTTCTTCCCAAATCCAAACTTTCCTAATACTACAAAAATAAAATCCCATTTAACCTTATCATAGGCCTTACTCATATCAAGTTTTAAGATCATTACTTTTCTTTTCTTGAAGTTGTTGAATGTATAACTTCATGAGCTACTATGATCCCATCTAGAATCAATCTCCCTTTCACAAATCCTCCTTGCTCTTCTAAAATAATTTTGTCTAACAATATTATTAACCGATTCGCCATCACTTTGGTAATAATCTTATATGTCATATTTGTAACATCCCCTCCATTTGGCTATCTAATTGCTTGTTTTCTTTTGGAAAAGATACTATTGTTTAATTTTATGGATGTAATAATAGGTACAAGAACATGTTCTTATCCATGAAAGTAGCGCTTTGGTAGCTCCTGGTACCCTCCTATAAGCAGAATGATAGGATAGGTCCACAGAGGTAAGGAGGGATATGATGGATAAATGTGATCTCATGAGTACATGAAAGCTTACTATTAGAAAGTTCATGTAGTTGCATCCATACTATCAAATTTTAATAATATGTTTCAAATAAATAAATAAAAATGTATATATATAATATACAAATATACTTATAAATATATATAAATATAAATTATAAATAAAGTAAAAATTATGTTTTTCATATATGAGTTTGAATAAAAATTACTTAAATATATATTATAAATTCATAATACATATGGCATACTCTGGACCGGTATACTACACGTGTCCAGCCAGTTTTTGGAAGGCAAAGCTATCTCCTTTTCTATAAAATAAAACATGAAACTACAAGGAATGCATGGTTGATTGGGTTATCTGCATTCTGTTGCAAGTAGCTTCGATAAAAATAAAAAAAAATAGGGTGTGGCCCATGTTTTCCATTAAAGTTGGCCAAGATAATTTTTTTTATCTCGGGTCTACCCAAGCTATATAAGACTTGTCATACATATATTCATTATTATTCAGAATAGAATTTAATTCCACGCTGATAATTTTACATTCACTTATTTTTATTGAAAGTTGTGTAAATCAGTTGAAATTTTTGAGGGATTAAAGCACTTACTAGAATGTGTACGCTAGTCTTGGTCAGATAAAAGTTTTAAATTTAGGATGAAAAATATATATATAAAACATTGCATAATTTTTATGATCTTATGTTGGCATCATGTTGATTAAATATGAAAAACTCTATTTTAAAATCCTTTGAGTTAAATATTGAATAATCGTAGATTGAAGAAGGTTTTCTACCAACTTTTTTTTTTAGTCTTACTTTTGATATAAAGTATTATCCGAACCATGAATGAGGTATTAATAAGATGTAGGTGTTAGTATCTACGTCCAGACTCTCTTCCTCTGAAATATTAGTGACGTATTCATAGTAATAAATATTGTTACTTTGATTATGTTGATGATAATAAGCTTAAAAAATGTTAAAGACCCGTACTCAAGCCGGTCATGGATTTAATAGTTTATACATGGTCCTATAATATCGCTAGCCTTCAATTATGTAGGTAAGATCTCGATTAATCCACATTTGGGAGAGAACAAACATCCTTTTTCAGATAAACGACAGGTATAAAAATAAAATATAAGGTCAGCCATGTATTAAGAATTATATATTACAATATTTGTTTCTTGAAGTAGAAGTCATCCGACTAGTGTGTCATCGGCTATGAAAAAAATTTGTATTACAATAAAATTATGGAATCACTATGGTCATATAATATGATAAATACTTCCTTGAACAAAGAGAAAATTAATTAAATATGATAGAATTTTGGATAGGTAGTTGTGTAATCATATAGAGGGAAAATTTTAGATAGTTGTAATGAAATGTAACTTTTAAATTACTCGAATGGTGAGCTTAAAATGATTTGTTGTTTTTTTACACTGAAATAGAGTTATGGAATAGGTACATTAAGTATAGAGTAGTAAAGAGTTTAGTATTATTTACCAAATGTTAATAGCCTTTAGAAGTGAGGGCCCAAATTACATTTTAGGGTATTAAGTCAATTGTGTCATTAAAATTAAAAGTCTCTTGTAATCGTAGCTAAATTTAAAAGTTATTTATTTATTAGGAATGTTTTTTTTTTTATAATAAAATATCTGATGGTTGATTAACATAAGGAATTATACCAATACTATGTCATGTATTCCTCAATTTGAAGGGTTGCCGCTTCGGATGACCAAATAGACTTAGTAGTGTTAATACTAAAGTTGGGTTTGGCCACGGTTAGTCTTAGTAAAACCTCATTTTGAGAAGCTTTTCGAAGGTAAACATTGAAGAAGACTTAGAGTTTACCTTGATAGGTTTACTAAGTAATGAGTCTCCACTGCCAATAAGCTACTATGTTCTTATATTGATCATGTATCACAAAAAATTGGAATGACTATCATTATGTAGATGCTAGATTGTGATATAATTTGGATTCATGTTATATCATTGTGATGCAATGGAATGACTATCCATTGCATATGCTTAAAACGTGTACCAAGTACATTGTGATGCAATACATGTCGGATGGTTCTAGTTTATAAAAATGTTTCGCTATCATCAATTTGAAGCTTAGTATAGAATTAGTTTGTGAATGTTTTAGATTAATTTAATGGTCTTATATGTAGAAATAAATTATGATTCTAGAAATAATTTTTCACTTTACCAAACCAAGTTGAAATGAAAAGGTAATTTGTTTTCTTGATAGAGGCTTAAACCTTAGTGCAAAATTACACACGAACCTCTAACACCTATATAGAAAATAATTTCATACTTACCTTTTATAATTACTCAATGAATGTAGCCTAAAACCCATAGAACCAATAGAAGTGTTAGTTCATGATTTCAATAAAAATTTTGGATATTTGAATATCATATTACAATATTTTATAATTAAAAATTAAATGGAAGAAAATTATTATATGATTTAGGTATCTATTTTCCTCATACAGTATTAAGTTTCATAAAATATAGAATACTTAAATAAGATTTGTGTTAAGCATTATGGAAAATTTTAAAATACTTCTTAAAAGTTAGATGGAATCCTTTTATACAAGGAGAACATGATGTATATTCAATCTTTGAAGCTTAACCAGAAATATTAAAGTGTAAAGATCACAGGAATCCACTTGTGTAAAAAAATTTGAAACCATCAAGAAGGATGGTATACTAATAATTTGATGACATCGAGAAGGATTGCATCCATCCAACTCTAACAATTCACAAAGGTGGTTGTTGTGATTCGGGGTAACTATTCTCTAGCAATATTTGAAGGGTCAATGGATCCTATATTGTAGAGAGTAACGAACGGAAAAATGAGACATCATTCTAGGTTACCATATGACTCATACCTTAGTTGCAGAATAGCTAACTCATACTCAATACTAGGGAGTTGGTCCTTGGAGTTGGAAGGTCTAGCAATAGATGGTATGGGTAGCATTATCATCAACTGAGGTTTGATCAAATATACCTGGTCCCAATATCCAAGGTGTTGGTAGACCTTGTGAGCATTCATAGATATATGAACTACTAATAGGCACAAGCATAATATGCTAGCTCTACCATGGACTTAAAATATTGATAAGGACAGTGGACCATTAGGAAAAAATAGGGTTTTAGACCAATGTTCTCCATGCTATGATATGGGGAAATTATGCATCCACCCTTCCAGGTGTTATGGGCCTTAGAAGGGCAACCCCTTGCCAAGAACCAATAACTCAAGCTAGGAGAATGTGGGTCTTATAAATGGTAATATCCTGTGGGAAGTTAGCCAGGCATGAGCACTCGTGATTATGTCTATAGTGGAAAAATATCCTAAAGTGTGAACATTTATGCCTAAGTACTAATACAAGTTGGGTGTTATACGTCAATTTGTGACATTTGTGTTTAACTAAAATAAAATTTTGAATTTATGTTTTTGGAAAACCAGGAGATTTAGACCTGGGTTGTTATAGTTGGTATCAAATCCTAGGTTGCAAATGTGATTTATTGAATTTATATAGCTCTTTTATCATCAGGTATGGTGGGTACCTCAAAAATAGCAAGTGTTAATCTACAAAAGGAGATTACAAAATTCCCTAGAAAGGGACTAAGATGACTCATGAGAGAGGGAATGAATACGAACAACCAAAGTGCCTTGGCATGTTATAAGAAAAGAAAAGGAGCCAGTAGTAGCAAGGGTTGCTCAAAATGATGAGAACATGACAAGAATGATTCAACTAATGCAAGAATAGTTGAATCAATAGAGGAAAAAATGGAGATACAAAGGGCTCAAATGAGTGAGCATATGGAACAACAAAGGGCACAAATATCTCAATAATAGGATATTATCACACAGCAATAGAGGGTAATAGATAATCTAACTAAAAGTAAGGAGTTAGAGAGAGTAAGTGAATTTCTTGAGGGATCTTCGAGAAGGAAGGTCGACATAGAATTGCAAAAAGAAATTAAGAAGCTAGATATTCCTAAATTTTATGGTAAGGGTAATAGCAAAGTAGTTGTTAATTGGTTGAGTGAAGTTGAAGGGTACTTCTCTATTCAACCCCCATGCACAAAATCCAAAACTACATGGGCAGTGGAACATTTAACAGGTCCAGCTAGAGATTGGTGGACCACCTACAAGAAAACTAGTTAGAAGGAGGCTACTGACATCCCTTGGGATGTATTTGAGAGATAATTTAAGGATCGATTCCTTATGCCACAATTCTACATTGAGAAGTATGTTGAATTCACCAACTTGCATCAGGAGAGCATGTCAGTGATAGAATATTATCAAATATTTGTCCAACTATTGAAATATGCACTAGAATATGATAAACAAGAAGAATTTAAAGCTCAAAAATTTATAATAGTATTACATCCTAGAATTAGGATCCCTATTTGACGAGGTAAACCTATAAATTTGACAAAAAAATTTGATGTTGCATGTTATGAATAAATAAGCCAGAAAACTACAAAGGCTTATTTCCAAAACTTTGAAAAGGGTGAAACTAAGAAGAGAAGATATCTGGAACCCATTAAAGGAAGAGACCAATATAAGAGAAGCAAATATAGTAACCCACATAGAATATACAATATAAATAAAGGTAAATATCAGGGTTACAAAGGACAGTAGGACAGGAGAATTTTTCTAGAGAAAACTGGATAGAGAGTTGTAACTCTGAAGATAGAAAAGAATGGTGATAACTGAAACAAGTATGGGGAAAGAGGAAAGAACAAAGACCCAAATGTGTGTTATGTCTGTAGAGAAAAATAATATTATGCAATTCAATGCCCAAAAATATCTGACAAAAAGGAATCAGCGAAATATGATCCTCTTAAGATTTAAGCAGCTTCAGGTAACCCCATCCTCTTATGAGAAAATGATATGAAAGTTTACATTTTTATCAGTTTAGATTTGAAGGATTTATCCAAAAATCCTAGGATTACGTCAAAATAGGTGGTAGACTGATTTAGGGTCTGGTCTAACCTATTCAACCAAATAACGTCTTTTGGGTTCCAAATTACTCTACGTTAATGGGAAACAAGCCAACACCTACAAGTAGCTCCTTTACATATTTTGATAATATCATGAGTGTAGTCTGACTTTAAATCGAATAATGATAGACATACCAAGAGGGTCAATCGATATGTTGTAAATTTATGGACAGACCGAGTATGGATCTGGACCAACCTATTCATTCAACCAATAATTGCTCTTTTCTAAGATCGAGAGGGTCAATCAAGTAAAATTGTTATATTGTGAACTCATGCCAGGTTGGGCATAATTTTGTTTAAAAGCCTATATAGGCGTAAGTATGAATACTTTATGATTTGAGATAATTGGATGATCGAGTATGATCATACCAGATACTATGGAGGTCCAACTAAAAGAAATCCACCAATGGTTCAAAGAAGCCACAATCTGATAGAAGAGCTATGTTGATTGTGCTATTGATGATAAAATCCTTGAGAGGCAAAACTATTAAGAGTTCTATAAAAGTCCATTAAAACTTAGCCTCAAATTTGTAGGTCCATTAAAAGTCATTGCCAAATTCATTACCAAAATCAACTCTGTTGTCTTCCCACCTAATTTATCCAAAATACACAACACTTTCCATGTGTTCCTCCTTTGTAAATATGTGGCTAACAATTTTGGAATGAATCTCACTTGCAAATGTTGGACCCATAATGCATTTAAGTCTACCCCATCTGAATCTTTGATTTTGGAAGAAAACAACTAAAGAAGAATATGGAGCAATATAAAGTCCAATAGGACCACAATTCTAATAGGAATCCCACATGAGCAGATGTGGCTACTATGGAAAAACTCCTTTACTTGTTGAAAACTAAAAGACAATTTCATATATATGTTTTTAATTTTTAGATCCATATGCATATTTGGTATTACTTATGACTGTACACCATGAAAATTTGAATTTGGAACTTTATATGTAAATGTTTTGATTTGATGATGCATACTAAGATGCTACTTATGTATGGAGAAATAAATATTTTGATTTCATATATGTTTAAATATTTAAATGATATTGTGATTTTGTTTAAATTCCTAACTTAAACACAAGGACTGTGTTCAATCCTGGTGGGAAAGAATGTAACATACCCTCCATTTGGCTATCTAATTGCTTGTTTTCTTTTGGAAAAGATATTGTTGTTTAATTTTATGGATGCAGGAATAGGCACAAGAGCAGGTTCTTATCCACAAAAGTAGTGGTTTGGTAGCTCCTGGTACCCTCCTACAAGTGAAAGGATAGGATAGGTCCGTAGAGGTAAGGAGGGATATGATGGATAAATGTGGCCCCGTGAGTACATGGAAGCTCACAATTAGAAAGTTCATGTAGTTGCATCCATACTATCAAAGTTTAATTATATGTTTCAAATAAATAAATAAATAAAATTATATATATAATATACAAATATACGTATAAATATATAAATATAAATTAAATAAAGTACAAATTATGTTTTTCGTATATGAGTTTGAATAAAAATTACTTAAATATGTATTATCAATTCCAAATACATATGGCATACTCTGGACCGGTATACTACACGTGTCCAACCAGTTGTTGGAAGGCAGAGCTATATCCTTTTCTATAAAATAAAATATTAAACTAGAAGGTATGGTTGATTGGGTGATCTGCATTCTGCTACAAGTAGCTTCGGTAAAAAAAATAGAGTGTGGCCCGTGTTTTCCAATAAAGTCAGCTAGGAAAAAAAAATTATATCAGGTCTACCCAAGCCATATAATACTAGTCATACATATATTCATGATTGTTCAAAATAGAAGTTAATTCCACACCAGTAATTTTATATTCACTTCTTTTTATTGAAAGTTGTGTAAATAAGTTGAAAGGTTTGAGGGATTAAAGAACTTACTAGAATGCGTACGCTAGTGCTTGGTCAGTTAAAATTTTTAAATTTAGGATGGAAAAAAATATATAAACCATTGCATGATTTTTATAATCTTATGTTAGCATCCTGTTGATTAAATATGAAAAACTCTATTTTAAAAGCATTTGAGTTAAATATTGAATAATCATAGATTGAAGAATGTTTGCTAACAACTTCTTTTTTAGTCTTACTTTTGAAATAAAGTATTATCCAAACCATGAATAAGGTATTAATAAATTGTAGGTGTTAGTATCTACGTCCATATTCTATTTCTCTAAAATATTAATGACATTTTCATAGTAATAAATATTATTACTTTGATTATGTTGATGATAATAAGCTTAAACAATGTTAAAGACCCGTACTCAAGCCGGTCACAAATTTAATAGTTTGTACATGGTCTTAGAATATCGCTAGCCTTCAATTATGTAGGTAAGATCTCAGTTAATCCACCTTTGGGAGAGCACAAATTTCCTTGTTTGGATAAACGATGGGTATAAAAAGAAAATATAAGGTCAACCATGTATTAAGAATTATATATTACAATATATGTTTCTTGAAGTAGAAGTTGTCCTACTGGTGTGTCGTCGGCTATGGAAACCTTTTGTCTTACAAGCAAATTATGGAATCACTATGATCATATAATATGATAAATAATTCCTTGAAGAAAAAGAAATTTTTAAATATGATAGAAGTTTGGATAGGTAGTTGTGTAATCATATAGAGGAAAAAAATTTAGATGACTGTAATGAAATGTAACCTTTAAAATCCTCGAATGGTGAGCTTAAAATGATTTACTATTTTTTTACACCGAAATAGAGTTATGGAATAGGTACATTAAGTACATAGTAGTAAAGAGTTTAGTATTATTTGCCAAAGGTTAATAGCCTTTAGAAGTGAGGGCCAAAATTACATTTTAGGGTTTTAAGTCAATTGTGTCATTAAAATTAAAAGCCTCTTGTAATCATAGCTAAATTTAAAATTTATTTATTAGGAATATTTTATTTTATAATAATATATCCGACGATTGATTAACATAAGGAATTATGTCGATAGTGTGTCATTTATTCCATAATTTGAAGGGTTACCACTTTGGATGACCAAATAGACTTAGTAGTGTTAATACTAAAGTTGGGTTTGGCCACGGTTAGTCTCAGTAAAATCTCGTTTTGAGAGGATTTTCAAAGGTAAAAATTGAATAAGACTTAGAGTTTTCCTTGATAGGTTTACTAAGTAATGAGTCTCCACTGTCAATAAGCTACTATGTTCTTAGCCTGGTCACGTATCACAAAAAAAATGAAATGACTATCATTATGTAGATGCTAGATTGTGATATAATCTAGATTCATGTTATATCAGTATCCATTACATATGCTTAAAAATGTGTGCCATGTACTTTGTGATGCAAGACATGTTGGATGGTTCTAGTTTACAAAAATGTTTGTCTGTCATCAATTTGAAGCTTAGTATAGAACTAGTTTGTGAATTTTTCATATTAATTTGATGGTCTTATATGTAGAAATAAATTAGGATTCTAGAAATATTTTTCACTTTGCCAAACCAAGGTGAAATGAAAAGGTAATTTATTTATTTTTATAGAGGCTTAAACCTTAGTGCAACATTACACATGAACCTCTAACACCTATACAGAAAATAATTGCATACTTACCTTTTATACTTACTCAATGAATGTAGCCTAAAACCCATAGAACCAATAGAAGTGTTAATTCATGATTTCAACAAAAATTTTGGATATTTGAATATCATATTACAATATTTTATAATTAAAAATTAAATGGAAGAAAATTATTATATGATTTAAGTATCTCTTCTTCTCATATAGTATTAAGTTTCATAAAATATAGAATAATTAAATAAGATTTGTGTTAAACATTATGGAAAGGTTTAAAAGACTTATTGAAAGTCAAATGGAATCATTTTGTACAAGGAGAACATGATGTATAATCAACCTTTAAGGATTAACCAAAAATCTTAAAGTTTAAATATCATAGGATTCCACTTGTGTAAAAACTTTTAAAACCATCAAGAAGGATGGTATACTAAGAATTTGATGCCATTGAGATGGATTGCATCCACCCAACTTTGGCAATTCATAGAGGTGGTTGTTGTGATTTAGGGGTAACTATTCTCTAGAAATATTTGAAGGGTTAGTGGATCCTATGTTGTAGAGAGAAATGAACGATAGAATGGGACGTCGTTCCAGGTTACCATACGAGGTAGTACATGAGGGTTCTTACAACTCATACCCCAATTGCAGAATAGCCAATGCATACTCAATACTAGGGAATTGGTCCTTGGGGTTGTAAGATCCAGTGATAGATGGTATGGGAAGCATTATCATCAACTGAGGTTTGATCAGAGATACCTGGTCCCAATAGCCAAGGTGTTGGTGAGCCTTGTGAGCATTCATAGATATATGAACTGCTAATAGGTATAAGCATAATACACTAGCTCTAGCATGGGCTTAAAATTTTGATAAGTTCAATGGACCGTTAGGAAAAAATAGGGTCTTAGACCAATGTTCTCCATCCTACGAGATGGGAAAGTATGCGTCCACCATTCTAAGTATTATGGGCCCTGGAAGAGCAACCCCTTGCCGAGAACCTATAACTCGAGATAGGATAAGGTGGGTCTCATAAATGGCAATCTCCTACGAGAATTTGGTCGATTTCGAGCACTCACGATTCTGTCTATAACAGTAAAATATCTCGAAGTATGAACATTTATGCCTAAGTACTAATATAAGTTGGGTGTTATACGTCAATTTGTGACATTTGTGTTTAACTAAAACAAAATTTTAAATTTATATTTTTTGACAACCAAATGAGTTAGACCTGGGTTGTTACAATATTACATAGGCTTATGGGTCGAAATGAATCAAATAATTTTATATCCTTCTCTTTTGGAATTTGGGTAAGATATGTTGCATTTATTTTATAAGGTATGTATTTTTTTACCCTAGATTGTTCCACTACCACCAATAAATAATCCTTCACTATATCCCAATTATGATGATAGAATGTTGTAGAGAGCCCATCTAGACTTTGGAATTTATTCTTATTAAAAGAGAAAAGAGATAGATGAACTTCTTCTAGAGTAAGAGGTTCCATCAGTTTCCTATTGTCTTCATCTTTCATAATTGAATGAACTTCTTGTAGAAGTTTATCATTAAGAACTTCAAACTCTTCTAATCCTAGAATATTATGATAAAAATACATTACCTCCTTTCTAATTTCACTCTGGTCTTCAATCCAAACCCCTTCTATTGATTTAATTCTACTAATTTTGGATGTTGATCTTTGTACTATTACCATCCTATGAAAAACTTTGTGTTTTTATCTCCTTATTTTAACCAAGTCTATCTTGATTTTAATCTCCAAAATTTCTCTTTCTTACTCAAAATATTAAGTTATTCACTATCTCCATTTTCTCTGAGATTTGATTATTATGATCACCTTTTTAAAATTTTAAAAGTTTATCTTTTAGTTTTTTCTTCTCAAAAATATTTCCAAAAGTATTCTTGTTCCATTCTTTTAATCTAGATGCCATTGATTTAATTTGTTTTGGAAGTGTATACAACCCATCATTTCCTAAATAATTCCACATTTTTTATATCATATCAAAAAATTGAGGATGGTCTTCCCACATCTACTCATATTTAAAATATGATCTTTTTTTGAATTCACTTACCACCATTTTAACTTTTATTGTCTAGTGATATGAACCAATCCTTATCAAGGTATTAATTTTAGCACAAGTCCCTTCATCTAGAGAATGATCTAAGAGAATGCATCTATCTATTTTTTTTGCTATTAGGTTTTGGTCTCTCCTATTGTTGGTCCATGTATAGTTGTATTCTTCAAACTCAACCTCCCATAGATATTTTTTTGAATAAAAGTTGAGAAATATCTCATACTTTGAATTAGTTTCCTAGTTTCCCCAAATTTTTCATCTAGCTTGGTTATGGCATTAAAATATCCTATGATCATAAATTGGGTTTCTTGGTATTTACTTCCCATAAAGTTCTCAATCCCACTTAAAAATTCTAATCTTCCTAATGAAGTTGTAGGTCCATAGACATTGATAAGGATGAAATGAATATCTGCAAAGAAGCATATGACTAAAGAGGTTATCCAATGGCTAGTTTTATGAATGTTTAAATAAGAAGTTCTAATATGATTCCAACAAGTTATAATTTTTCCTATCACTCCTTCAAAATCTATAGCATCTCATTCACATCTTGCCCATACTACTTTCATAGTTTTGGAAACTTCTTTTGTCATTTTAGTTTCCTGGATACAAAGGATATTAGGCTTATTACTTAAACAGAGGTCCCTAATACACCTATGCTTTGAGGGGGTATTAGCACCCCTTATATTCCATGAGATGGTGATTATATCTCATTAGGGGATATTGGCCCTACCTATGAATTACCAATATAATTTTGTTTTTTGGTAAAGAGAAGTTCAACCAACTTAGTTTATGTTCCTTTTTCTTTGTTTGCTCTTGCTTCCCTAAATCTCGCTTGATAATTTAAGGGTTTTTCTTTTTTTGTCTTGCATATATCAGGAGTAGGTCTTATTATTCTATTCCTCAATATTCTTTCACAACTTTATTTTTCCTCATATTTATCCTCTCCTAGATCTACTATGGAAGCTTTTGACTTGTCATGCTCATTTTTTGGTATTTCCTTATTAATGGTAGATGTATTAACATCTAACACTACATTTTATTTACCAATTTATTTCTCTTGAATGGTGCATGGTACTTCAAGAGAGTCTTAAAAATCTAATTTGACACATTCCTTAGGTTCATCGAGAATGTTTGTCCCTAAATCAAGATCATACTGAATAGATGATTCTTGTTAATATTTTGAACCTGTTGTATTGTGTCCTCTAAGCTTTAATCCACTTTTTCTTCATAGGATAAAACCTCAAAATAATTTCTATTTGTTCCAATATCCTTCCTTATTGGTCTCCACTATTTATTTTCTTTCATTTATCTATTTCTATTTTTTGGAAGTTGAAAACCATCCACATACATATCCATTTGTAATTTTCTCTTACAGTATTCTACATATGATTTTGTTGGACTCTTCTTAGGGTATGATCTCTCAATATGCCCCACCTCATGACATATTCTACATATAAAATATATGTTTTCATAATCTATGGTTTGGATCCACATCTTATCCCCATACTTAAGAATGCCTAAACCTGGTAAAGGTTTACTTATATCAATCATGACCAATATTCAAGCATAAATAGCCACTAATCCATTTTTTGTAGTTTTTAAAATCTCAAGGAATTCTCCCAAAGTGTTTCTTATTGCCTTGAAGGTATCCATTTTTTAAAACTCATTAAGCAACCCATATATCCTAACCCAAACTGGTACTAGGGATAGATTTTTATTTTTAGGTGAAAATCCTTCATACCAGTGGGTAAGGAAGAGTCTTGATCTTCCCATAAACCAAGGACCCCTTTTAGGATTCTATTTGAAGGACAAAAATTTGCACCATAAAAAGTAAACACAAATGCTTGAAATAATAAAATGAAATTTGTATTAAATGTGTGTTTTTGGTGTTACAAAGAGAGTCCTCTTGAGAGGATATTTTCAAATGATAAAATCATTTACAAATATGATTCCCCTCTTTCTTCAATAAATAAGGTGCAATCTTGATATCTTCGCGCTAGCACAATGTTTGGAGAGGGTTTTTCTATGACTTCCACATGAGAGTCAGATCTCGAATCCTTTATTGTATTTCAACCTTGTTACCATAACACAAGGAAATAATAGCAAATCAATAGCATGGGCAAGATCCACCTATATCGGACCCATATTTGATCTAGAAATATAAATGAAATATAAAGCAATAAAATGCATAGAATGAAAAGGATTTAAGCTAAAATGTAAATTGCAAATTAAGATCTAAGCTAAGATGCAATAAAATATTTAAGTTTGATCATATAACCGTGATCATCTCAGGTCGATATAGTTTTTGTCTATGGATTATCTCGAGATGAGATAGTCACTATCGTGAACCTGCATCTCGATGTAACTAGGTTTAGACAACATTTTTGGGTAGCACATGATGCCATTTTAGGAAAATATTTAGGAGCATGAGAGCGAGTAAAAGGGTGTTGATGATCACCAAGGCAATGCAGGTAATCATGCGAGGGAAGGAAAGGTGGCTTCAAATCTAGAATGATAATCCTACAACATTAGTTTTTGATAGCAAGAGAACCTGACATATTTTTGGTAGCACTTCGTGGCTTCGAATTCAAAAAAAAAATTATCTCTAAACGATGGAGGACACCACTTTATAGGCTCTTGGATAAAAATGCATGGAATAGCAAGTTCCACTTAAGAGCAACCTAATTGGCTACCACTGAATAACTACATGCAATAAGTGTAACTACCATCTACAGGGATTTTGGTGTCGATATAATTTCATGCACTACATTGATAGGTAGTTTTACTGCCAGTTATATATATATATATATATATATATTGGTCTTACGTAAACATCTTGGGTTGAGACGGTCCTGATCCTGAGACCATCTCAGGTCAAGATGATCAGGATTTCCATGGAAAATATTACTTGTTGCTTAAAGAAAATCATTGTATTAATCCTAAAGCTACCCAATATGGATGGTGTGAGTTAGAAAGGAGGAAATTTGGGAGTCTCCTCACAATGACGCATTTTAGGTGTCTACAAATGCCCCTTTTTGGGACACTTTGTGCGAAAGCACAATGTGAAGGAAAAATAGATGATCTAAAATGGTCGATCTGGATGGATGATGTTAATTGATGAAAAGTCAATGTGATATACCTCAAGCATGGAAAGGATGCACAGTATTGCATCATTGCTTCCAATGCATTTATGTGCTTGATTTGATCTTCATAACCTTTTGGCCATGGGTAGACATTATTAGTCTATAGGATTTAGGTTTAAGGTATACCAAGTGTCTATTTGATTGGTATTTTTGCTTTTGCCCCAACAAGCAGGGTGTATGATAATTTTTGACAATGATTCTTAGACGAATGCAATTTCTACTTTCAAGTGTTTGATTATTGACTTGATTTTGAGATACAAAATATGTAGTTATTAACTACCCCCTCAAGCAATGAATCAATGGAGGATATAAAAATGATGATAGCAACACATCACTTGATAATAGTGGGGTTGTTAGTATGGCTACCCCTAGAAAAACTTTAAATTTTTTAGACCATATTGACCTAAGATGATTCCTTTTTTATGTATTTTTATTCTATTTTTTTACAAAAATTATACTGTCTCGGATGATCACATGCACGAAAAACTATATAAGTTGAATTTTGTGGAAAATTACTCATTTTTACCATTTGTGATGAGCTAAGAGCGATACAGGAGGAGAAGAGCTTATTTTGTGCAATGAAGTGTTCTTAGAGGATAATTCTATAAAACACCATGGATCCATCAGGTACATCCATGAGTGAAGGAGCCAGTGTGAGAAAGGTAAGGATGAAAATCCTCACTTTTCTTTATTAATGAACTCAAACTAAAATTAAATGGAAATGAATGGGTGGGATGGGTGAAATGGGTAGCATTAGGCAAAATGAAAATGGGGTGGGGTGACGGATAGATAGTGTTTGTTGCTTGTACTTTTCTCCTCTTTCCTTCTTTCTTGTGTGTTTTTTTTATTATTTACTTTTTTAATGTTTTTGTGTGATTCGAAGGCCATCTCAAGTTGAGACGGCTCCTTTTTGTGACCATATCAACTTGATGCAATCTCTCATGGTGATCATATTGACTTGAGATGATTTTACTATGGGACCATCTTGACTCAAGACGGTTTCTTTTATCATCATCTCAAGACGAGATGGTTATGGTTGTTTATTTTTTTAATTGAATTTTTATTTGTTTATGGAATCTTGTTAGAGCTCATCACCGATTCATGAAAACCTACAAGCATAATCATGATGAATTGTCTGGTGATGATTGGGAGTCACTAAATAACATAGGTCTTCAGCACATAATTTGACTGGAATCAATTCACACAGATCAGGCCTATTTGATAGCCTTGATCAACATATGGGATAGCCAAACTAACACTTTTAACATACCCATCAGAGATATCACGATCACACTTGAGGATGTCTACCAGATTTTATGGGTTCCTATAGAGAGAGCATCAATTATTACTGCCCTAACCAGTCAACGAGAGGTAGTATTATAGAGATTGATGGTGCCTTGTATACTGTGATGTTGACAATGATGGAGTGAGAGTGGGTGTTGGATTCAAGATAGGTCTCTTGATAGCTAGATAGGTAGTGTTGATGTCATTGATGTCTAACTTCATTTTGTCTGACTCTTCAAGCATGAGGTTCTCCTAGAACCTCTTGGGCATTGTGATGGACCTAGTTGAGAAACCAAGGATTATGATATGGGTTACTACTCTGTTGGCACAACTATACAAGGATTTGTGTGAGATCCAACATCGATATCGACTAGGCTTAGAGTGCAGCTTCCTCTTGTAGATATAGATATGGGAGCCCTTTCAATTTTATAGACTTGTTGGGTTACCATTGACTACACATAGGGATATGGTAGACATAGAGATCCCTTATATGATTTGATGGTTTCATGAGCAAGAGTGGTGCAAAAGTATTCATTTCAGGGTATTCTTCAAAACTATGTAGAATAATGGGTAGGTTTATATCCAAGATAGGTTATCTAGATATTGTGGTAGGTAATGTCAACCATATATGAGGATATCAAGCATCTGAGGTGAGTTTGGTGTAGTAGATGGTTGATCGGCCAACATGGTACTGAGCATGAGTACTTTCAATACTCATGGATGACTCACTAGCTCAGGGTGAGGTAGAGTGTTCTTGATGACCTAATGGTTTATAGACGGAGGACTAGTGAGACACAACTAGCATGGTCATGAGCTGAGCCTTTGAGTGATAAGGTAGATGAGGCACTAGCATATATTGGCATTGAGGATCCCAATACCAGAGTAGAGTATGACCCCTGGTGGATAGCCTGACTATTTTAGGGAGGGAAAATGGGTGGGGGGGAGGCAGAGGCTAGTGCAATAGAGGATCTAGCATAGTGACAAGTGCACCATTGAGTGGATAAAAATATGGAGGGATCATCATAGGGAACCATTGAGGGTTTAGATACACTTGTGAGGAGAGACAAGTATAATGGGGTGGATGAGGATGATCAATAGGAGAAGATCACTACCCTAAGAGATTAGGTTCACATCCTTCAAGGGTATTAGATAGATAGGGATACAACTCATTTTACAAAGTAGAGTCATTGGGAGTTAGACAAGCAGTCATGGTAGGATTAGGCATAGGAGAGGGAAACCTTGTGGGCTTAAGTGTAGAGATTTTAGGAGGAGTGAGATAAAATCATAGCAGAGCAAGATACTCTGTGGACATAGATGGTATATTTGATTTTTGGGCAAACCCAGGTATCCTCAAGTGGGTAGGTAGCAGATGAGGTGATCTGGCTACGGGCCATGGTGGCCATATATCATGCTTGATATCAGATCGAGTGAGACTATGTGATACTATTGGAGGATTTAGTGTACAAAATGGGTGGAGTACTACCATCATGGTTATCATCCCCCTAGTCCTAGTAGAGTTAGTAGAGAAGAGCCTCAGTATATCCCTTAGTGGCACCACATGTTCCACAATTTGCATCACCAAGCAAATCCTAGATTTCAGGGGCCAACATATCCAAGCAGCCTCATAGAGATGAGGTTGAGGATAGCAGGGAGAGTGATGGAGCAGGGTCAGCCTAAGACAAAGGCCTATTTATTAGCTCATTTTTGGATGTGAGGTATGTGAACCCACTATATTGTAGCTTACGAGCATTTTGTACCATTGATGTACTTATTATTTTTTATATATATGAGATGATCCCTTTATTGATGCCTATTGTGTTGTTTATTTATGCATATGTATGTGTAATTGTGGATGAATGAATTTAATGATAGATGCATATAGATGTATGTCTAGATTTGTAGATATGATGATGCATGTATGTTTATATGAAAAATATTTTTGATATTATAGATCTATTATGTATGCATAGCACTAGGTATGTATGTGATGGACTAATGACATGACAATGCAAACTATGAATGTATGTGTAAATAATGGAACATAATGAATGAATTTGACATGCAATACCAAAATAAGTGCAAGCACTATAGAATGTATAAGAGTCACAAAGTAAGATGTAAATAATTTCATCAAGGGCATGCACTGGAACGAAAGCCAAGCAAGAGATGATATGCAATCAAGAAGCAGGATGATAGTGGATTGTGATCAGTGAGAGGTCACAAGAGAGCAATATGGCTTTCATTAGACTCAAACACCCTAGTTGACCGATCAAAAGTTATATACTGACCATATAAGCATTTGAAATATAAACATTTGCTAGGAAGACCAAGATATTCAATATCCCTGTATGTGCATAGTGAAGTTCATTACCCCAACTTTGTACTCGGTTGGACTTAACTACTCTGAATGCAAGCCATCAAAAGCTAGCTCAACCACAAGCTGACATTGGTCTATACAAAAGAAGATTGCTAATGTGACAAATGTATCACCATGCATAAGGCTACTCCACTACTAATCAGGCATCTATAGCCCTAATGGAGATTACCCCATGGTTGTCAAAAACTAAGAATTCCAAGGATTCAAGCTTTTCTTCTTCTTCTTTTCTAGGGGGATTTTGAGGATTTTGCTTTTGGGAATTTTTGCTGATTTTGTAGAGAAGCAAAGAGGATTTTTTTATGGGGGGACTTGCTCATTTTGTGGAGGAGCAAGGGGATTTATTGCTTTTTGGGACTTGCTCGTTTGTAGAGGAGCAAGGGAAACTTTTTTGGATGAGCTTGTCCTTTTGTCAATTCTCAGCATTTTTATACCATGTGCATGATAGGAAGAGCAAGGGAAGACATACTTTGTAGTGTCATCTTTCCTTATTCAAAATCATAATTAATATTGTGAAGATGTGTTCGTATTTTTATATAAACAAAGTACGACCAAAGTGAGATTCTATCTCCAGACATCAAGATGGTTTGTAATGAAATTTGAAAGAATGTCTAGGAATGGCTGAATGACCGAAAGACTCTATTGAACACCTTGCAAAAACTAATTAGGAGCAAGCAAGTAATGGATAGATAATATGGAAATGTGAATGTGTATGAATAATGAAATGGGGTGTATACCCAATATAGAAGATATTACATCAAGACAAGTGACTCTCCTACAAACGTGATGCTACATGAAATGTTGAATGATGAATGCAACTATGTCGAACAAAATACCTAATGCAATGTGACAACACATGCAACTAGCCAAATTCATGAAGATGCAATGATGATAAAATGCAAAGTGTAATACATGATTATATGCAATGCATTGATGATGTGCAATGAAAAGTGTGGTGGATGGTGGTATGCAAATTTTTATGTTTTTGTGATTTTTTTTATGCATAAAATGCCTGTAGGTGGATAATTTTAAGTGGTTTAGGTTCCTCAACACCCTCAAGTGTAGATAACCAATAAGTTTCCAATCCCAGCTTTTTTTTAATGATGAATGGGCCTAACCATTTTGTAGTCACACAAATGACTAGGTATGTTAGAAATTTGTTGGTTCTCCTTTAGTACAAGATCCCCAACCTAAAATTACTAGGATGAACCTTTGTATCATAGGCTCACTTAATATGATATTGATCAATTTGAAGATGTTCAAGAGCATTAATTCATCATTCATAAATAATATTGATTTGATCAAGGTGATCCTATCATGCGGTGTCATCATCGATGAACTCTTGAAATGAGATGTGCAATGAGAGAATTTCAAGCTCTAAGGGCATGATGGCTTTAGCACCATATACTAATGAAAATGGAGTTGCACTAGTTGGTGTTCTAATGCTCATACTATAATCCTAAAGTGCTAGAGGCAGTTGAAGGTGCCAATCCTTATGATGATTTTTAATCATTGATAAGCATTTTGTTTGATACCTCAGCTTTTCCATTAGTTATGGATAGTAAGGAGTTGAAATATTGTGTTGGATATGATACTTGTTGCACAAAGCTTGAACATCCTTATTTTCAAATGATGTCCCATTATCCAAAGTGATCTTTGATGGAATATCAAAACAACATATGATGTTATGTAGTTAAACTCCATAATGCATGGTCCTATTGTAGTGGTAAGGGGAATAGCTTCCATCCACTTGGTGAAGTATTTCATGGTCTTTAGAATGAGTGTGTGTCAGCCCAAATATGAGGATAATATTTTACCAATAGATCAAAGTCCCACTACAAAAAATACCATAATGGATATATTAGTTGTAGATCCTACGAAGGTACATGTGATAGATTAGCATGATGCTAACACTTAATGCACCTTTTGACATAAGCACAATAGTCTCTCTCCATTTTAGGCCAATAATAGCCCATTTAAATGATGCACTTTGCAATAGCCATGTCACTAAAATGGCCATTGAAAGTACCATTATGAGCTTGAGAAATAACCCAAGTAGATTCTTTGGGTTCTAAGAAATAAATAAGAAGAGCATCATAGCTTTGAAGGTATAGTATGTCTCCTAGCAAGACATATCTAGTCACTTTTTTCTTAAATGTATGTTTTGTGGCATGCAAAAATCTAGAAGGGACATTACCAAGTTTTAGGAAATCTCATATTTGGAAGAATCAGTCTTGATATGGTTCTGCTTGTACCAGGTGGACACTTGGCTCTTCTATAGAAGCAACTCGTAAAAGTATGAATTACTTGAGCATTTTAGAATAGATCATTGTGACATTTTTGAAAGGGTTCTATGGAATTATGGATCCCAAGGAAGCCATTCTATCCACAAAATGGTTGTTTAAATGAGGGATAGCCTCGATGTCATACCATTTCAATTTTGCAAGTGATTGGTCCATAAGGATTTTTTATTTCTTTAAGACTAGGTTTCTACTTTGATAACTCCCTTTGACTTGGTTTATAATGATATCTAAATAGCATAATATGCTTAGTCACTTGACATTCATGGCCAAAGCCATTTGGAGCCCCAACAAGAGAGCTTCATACTCAACATTATTGTTGGTGCATGGGAAATTGAGCTTAAATGAAAGGGGAATGGGAGTCCCTTACGATGTAAAGAATACAATTTCAGCAACACTCCCTTGTTCACACCTAAAACCATCAAATAATAGCATGATATCCACTTTTTTCTCAGGTTTTTTTGGATATCCCGAGTTAGGTAATGCAAAAATAGCATCATCAAGTAACTCGATCATAAGGGGATTATCATCGAGAAGAGGTGCTTTTGCTAGTTGGTCGATGATGACCTAATATTTATTAGATTTTTAACTAATTAATTCAAGGTTGAACTCTATTAATAGCATTATCCACTTTATGGTATGACTATTATGATATGTTTGACTCATCATATATCACAAAGGGTTTTCCTTGGAGATAACATACATTGTTTGATTGATCATATAATGACAAAGTTTCTTGGTGGTGAAGACCATCGCTAAGTAGAGATTCTTAATATAAGTGTATTTGATATCATAAGATAAAAATGTGTGACTGATGTAGTAAATGACCTGCTCCTTATTTACCTCATTCTTTTGGGCCAACATAGTCCCGAAGGTAAAGTTAGTTGTAAAAATATATAGTAGAAACGGCACACCAGATCACGAAGGAGACAATACTGGTGTAGAAACCAAATATTGCTTTATGTACTTAAATACATTTTTGCAATCTTGATCCCAATGTGAGGTCACCCCTTTTGTATAATATGGTTGAACTATCGACATTTGTTTGATAGTTGCACTATGAAACATTGTATGGCCTATATCTTCCCTTGTAAACTATGAATTTGCTTAAGGTTAGTGGGGGAGGCATGTTTATGATTGCTTCAGCCTTGTTTAGGTCTACTTTGATGCCCCACTTAGACATGATGAAGTCTAAAAGCTTTCCATATGTTACTTTGAAGATACATATTTTGGGATTCAATTGCACTTATGCTCTAATAGGCGATCAAAGACCTTTCATAGAACATCGATATGATTGTCATGCAATAAAGACTCGGTAATCATATCATCGACATAATATTCAATAATATTATGCATATAGTCATGAAAAATGTATGTCATGGCCCACTAATAGATGGAACCAGCATTTTTGATACCAAAGGAGAGTGATTATTTATGCCTCACACAATCAATGAAAGATATTTGCCAAAGGTTTAGGCAATGTTGTGTATTGGTGATGTGGTCATCATGGTTGAGTTGGCAGTTGGTTTTTTGGTTGTTAAGGGTGGTATTGCATGGGTGGTAGTTGGGCCTAATAATTAGGTAGTTGATGTGGGGTTCAATTCGAGGGCATAAGGGCACTCAAAATGACTTATTTCACCAGAGCTACCTATTTTTAGGGTTGATTTCCCTTACCATTTTTGTTAGGCCATCATTTTTTGTGAAGCTTAATATATCCTTCTTGGACCTTTATGTCCTCAATGACCTTGGCTTGATCTAGGAATTCCTCAAAATTTTGATATTATTGAAGTTGTAACAAGAGTAAAATCTATTCTGAGCAACTCCTAGTAAACATGTGAGTAAAATCTATTTTGAGCAACTCCTAGTAAACATGTGAGTAAGATCAATTATGGGTAAGGTAAAGGGCAATTTTATTATGATTTCTCTCCACCTATTTCCATAATTCATTATTGGCTCATCTTCAAATTGATAAAGGTTATACAAGTCGATCAGAGTAGCCTTCTTCCTAATGCTAAAGGTGAAGCATTCCAAAAATGCATCGACCAATTGCTCAAAGGTGTATATGCTATGGTGTGGTAGATGATTGTACCACTCCAAAGCACCCCCAAAAAGTTTTATGAGAAATATTCTTAGCATTAAGGGGTCATTGTCTTGAATATGAAAGCAAATATTCATGAAGCTAGTCACATGCTCTTGTGCATCTTCATCACCTTTAAACTTTTCTAGTTTAGGCATCTCAAAGTGAGGTGGGTATGGAGGTGATGGAACGAATGGATGGAGTGGTTGATTGTTGAGTTTCCTTAATGTGGTTTTTTGGTAACCTGCACCTAAGGCCTATTTTTCTAATGATTTGATTCAATAAGTCAGCACTTTATATGCTTTCAATGAGATGATGTGATTTGCTCATTGTTGTCCTTGATGAGGTGGAATTGGTGAGTTTTGGTGTTGAGGTGGTGGTGGATAAGTGTTATCAATAGGTACTTCACCATAATTTAACTCAAGATATGTATCAACTTATTCCTAATATTCTAGTTGTGGTTCTTCATAGGTTTCATGTTCTTGTTGATATTGGTATTGTTGGGGTGAATGAGGTTCTTGATGATGGATGGGTGGTGGTCTATGATATTGGGTGTGAAGCATATTTGGGCATGGATGAGGTGGAAGGTTTTTATTTGGTCAATATAGAATATTATGGTGTTGTGTTGGATGAGGTGGTTGATGTTGTATTGGCTACCTTTGATGCATTGACATGGACAACCTTTGATGCGTTATTCATTGTAACTATTGTTGGCAACCAAGGTTTTGCCTAGGTGCCTTATGAGATCGATTCACCTAATTAGTTTTGTAAGGGTAGTTCACACATGTGTTGGTAATGTGAATGGGTGTGGCTTGCGCTTCAACCCTAAAAAAATAGACAACTTATTTTCTAGGGTCATGAGAGGAAGAATTTACCTGATATTGGTGGTGCAGGATGGGCTTCACATATTTAGGTGGTGTCGAAGTGCAACGTACTTGACCAAGTTGTTTTTCATAATATGTAGAGGGATAATGAGGATCACCCTCCATCACTACATGAGCTAACATGGCATACATATTATGGTTCATCCATGGGCACTCAAATATGGTACCTTGAGTGTCCTTGTCTTGTTGTGAAATGTACTCTTGATTTTGATCTAAGGGATTTGTAGGTCAAGTTAATATGTGGATTCATGGTAACTACTTCCTAGGTGATTCAGTGTAGTTGTTGTTAGAAAATATATTACACTATTTGATTCACCTTGGTTACATTATTAGATTAGGAATTTATCTTAGGTTAAATAGTTACTTGGGGAAGAAGCA
Organism: Wollemia nobilis; assembly: GCA_028583015.1. Taxonomy (NCBI): domain Eukaryota; kingdom Viridiplantae; phylum Streptophyta; class Pinopsida; order Araucariales; family Araucariaceae; genus Wollemia; species Wollemia nobilis. The sequence goes on along the minus strand of JAQPPZ010010130.1, from coordinate 641,996 downwards.
ATAAATGCACAATTGTTAGAGTGTGCAATAATGTAAATATGCATGTAGTCCACATGTGTGTGACTCTTTCGAATATGATTCACAAGTATCCTTAGTTGTGCATGTATACAAGTGCCTATCATGTAGAATGTATGTGTCCTTAGATTAGGGTATTGAAGAATCACATACTACTATATATATATACATATGTGTGTGTGTGTGTGTGACAAAGCATTGTAAGGAAATGAAGCATGCACTAGTAGAGTAGGGGAATGAGTTCCACATAGTATCAAGTTTTCATTTTTTGTGAGTTTATTGTAATAGCTATTTCATGATTATTTCTGAAGTTTCTTATGTTATTTACTTACTCATTAGACTTCTATTAACATAGTTATAATATTGGAAGCTTATTTCATTACTTGTGGATGGATTTTCTTTAATTTTAAAGCTTCAAAAGCTAACATTGGTATCATAGCCACAAGGGAATTTGATAGGAGAGAAAAAATCTCCATTACAAGAAATTTGGAGGAGAAGAAGGTTAAAGAAATTCTCATTACAAAGTTGAAGTGGCCATTGGATAAAACTAGAAGAACGTTTGAGATAGGAGATTGCAAGCAGGAGAAGCTCCTAATAAGAAGTTATTAGGACAATCATCATCATTTGACGACATGCCCATTTTAAGTTTGAAGTTATTGGAGGTTTGTTGGTTTTACTGTAGATCAAGAGGACATAAGAGCAGAGCTATGTATTGGAAGAAGCACGAGCAGAGCCATACCATATATTTGGCATTTATCTACCTCATAGTGATATTTGTTGATCTCAAATAGTGCATTTGTGAGATCATTAGAATTCAGATTCAGTTCATGTGTAGCGGATACAAAGTGCCTATGTCCAACTAGTGGCAAGGTTTAAGTGATCCTAGATGTCCATCAAAGACACTAACAGACTATAAGATAAAATAGAAGTTGAAGAGTCATCGCAAGAAGATAGATTGTTGTAGAAGAGTGTGTTAGTGGATGATATAAGTAGAGCATTTGGCTTTATGTTTGAATGAAATATTCAAATATCATTGAGGGATTCACTGGTGATGGTAGACTAAGGAACAAATGAAATGGCTTGTGAAAAGGAAGAATAGTTCTTGGTGCATAATTTCATATCCATAGCAGAAGCATAGGTGCGATCAATGAAATATTAACAAAAATTATTTCTTGTTCATAAATTCGATTACATTTTAGGTACAGAATACATTTTTGCATTCGCATTAATTCAAATAAGAAGAGGTCTAGATGAGGCCATTATAGATTTCATCACTCGAGGCTGCCTAGGGAGAAGAAGATGAAAATTTTTAGTAGAAGCACCATACTGAAATATTTTAGACACAACAAAAGGAGACATCATTACATAGTGAAGGAAGGAGGCATCATTACAACTATAGCACCAAATGAAGCAATGTGAAGGCATTTGGTAGAGAATATTATGAGCCATTGCAACGCACCAAACAAAGAAATGACATTGAAGTATTTGGTAAAGCCATTATGTGCCAAGAAAGGGGAATATAAGTCATTACTCCACCCTATCATAAGCATGCATCAGAGTTCTAGATGTTACAAGACACCAGGAGGACAATGCTCATTTAGCAACTTCTTTAGTAGCCATTTTTCAATTGAGGATGTGGAGCATATCTATCAAGATACCGTTAGAAAATCAAAGCCTCCCACATAATATGGCATGATACAATAAAAGATAAAAGTGAAGGGGATAAACCATGCTAGCCTAAGGTCAAATCGTACCAAAGCTAAGTCATAGAGGAGAGCGTAGAACATTGCTGATAGTAGAAGCAATAAAGAATGTGGGAACTAGAACGAATGAATGTAAAGTCATTATAGGAAAGAGCATCAGGTTCATTTGAGCACCATCAACCGTTGAAGACAAGATAGATATTGACATAGGCAAAGAACTCAAAAATTGATAATGAGGAGTGAAGAAGTTGCGTTGAATCATTAACTACAGGAATCCTACAAGACAGAGTTAAGCACATATAAGGTAAGAGCTATATTGCATAATCTAGAGATATTGGATTAGTAGGAGTAATAAGGTATTAATATCTAGAAAGATTATTTTGAAAAGAAAGTTGAAACTAGAAGCATCTAAACCTTTACCATTGCTTCAAATACTTGCAAATATTTTAAACCAAAGAGTTATAAGGCTAGTAAAATTTATTTTGCAAATAAATAGTCTTTCTAAATTTCTAACTAGGGAGATATAAGGTTTTCTACACCAAATTAGAGTCATAGAAATTTAGAGTTGACATTCTTCAGAACCAAAAACTTAGAAGATTCAATCTTACCTTGAAAAACTTTATTTCAAACCCAAAGAGAAGTAAATCTTTATAGCATTCAAATTGAAGAAAATGGATTATTGGTATATTGATTTAGGAGCAAGCAAACATATGACTGGAAATAAAACTTGGTTTAACTCACTACAAGAAAAGAATGAGAAACCAGTTACCATTGCAGATAGCAAAACTTATGAAGTAAAAGGAATTGGAAATATTTTGATCAATCTAATGGATGGAAAAGGGATAATTAATGATGTTTTGTATGTCCCTGGAATAACCACCAATCTTCTTTCAGTTTCTCAACTTATGGATCAAAACTTGATAGTAGAATTCAAAGTGGTTAATGGTAGAAAACAATGTCATATTATCAAACAAGGGAAAAATATTGCCACAGGGTCTTATAAAACTGGTCTATTTGTTTTGGATACTACAACACATTCAGCACTCTCAGTCCAAACTTCAGATCTATGGCACAAACGGTTGGGTCATACTAGTATATCATCCATAAATGAAATGTGCAAATATAAAATGGTAGATGGAATGCCAAACCTATCCTTGGAATCTACTATTTATCCAGAATGCATAGCAGGAAAACAACATAGAAAACCCTTTGAACTTCATCAACAAAGAACTCAACAACCACTAGAATTAATTTATACAGATCTATGTGGCCCAATGAATGTTGATAGTATTGGAGGACACAAGTATTTTCAATTATTTGTTGATGATCACACCAGGAAAATGTGGGTATACTTCATGAAATACAAATCAGAGGCATTTAGTCACTTTAAACAATTTAAACTCCAAGTAGAAAAAGAATCAGGAAGGACTATCAAAAACCTTCATTCAGATAGAGGAGGAGAATTTGTATCAAAATAATTCAATCTATTTCTAGAAGAAAATGGAATCAAAAGACAACTCACTACAACATACTCACCTCAACAAAATGGAATTGTAGAAAGAAGGAATAGATCTATAATGGAAATGGTAAGATGCATGTTAAAAGAAGCAAATCTTGATCATCAATATTGGGCAGAAGCAGTCAAAACAACAGTATATATACAAAATAGACTACCTACTAGAATACTCAAACATATTACACCAGAAGAAGCATGGTCAGGACGAAAACCAAACATTGGAAATTTAAATATTTTTGGATGTAAAGCTTATATGCATATCCCAAAACAAAAAAGAACAAAATTAGATGACAAAACTATGGCTGGAATATTTTTTGGGTATGATGATGAATCCACAGGGTACAGAATAATGGATCCAAGTACAAAGAAGGTATATATAAGCAGAGATGTGATTTTTGATGAAAATCTCAAGGTCAATAATGAGGAACAAGATAAGACTATAGAAGTCATATTAAACTTTCCAGAGGAAGAGTCAAAAAATATAGATACAGAGTCAAAATCCAATAATGAAGAAAGTGAACATGTAGAGTCATCCACCATTCCCCAAAGGAAGGATCCCATATGGTATAGAGATACACTAAGAGGAGTAAACTTAGAACAAATGCCTGATCTTACTACCACGAGACCTCAAACTCGTAGTCAAACTAGAATGAACAAAGGACTACTAAGTACATCAGAAGAACCAACATCAACATCTCAAGCCTTAAGTCAACCTCATTAGAAGGCAGCTATGGAATCTGAATATTCATCTCTACAAAAGAACAAAACATGGAATTTAGTAGAGTTACCTCCAGGTAAGAAAGTTATGGGTTGCAAATGGATTTACAAAATCAAATATAAAGTAGATGGGACACTTGACAAGTACAAAGCTAGATTAGTAGCAAAAGGGTATACTCAGACAGAGGGAATTGACTATGAAGAGACATTTGCACCAACAGCCAGAATGACTACTATCATAATAGTATGTGCATTAGCAGCTCATCAAGGTTGGAAACTTCATCAAATGGATGTAAAAAGTGTTTTTCTTAATGGAGACCTAGAAGAGGAAGTCTACATGTCACAACTAGAAGGATTTGTTGTTAAAGGTCAAGAACTTAAAGTTTACAAATTGAACAAATCCTTATATGGTCTAAAACAAGCTCCTAGGGCATGGAACATAAAAATCAATAATCATCTATTACAACATAATTTCAAACGAAGTACATCAGATCCTAGTCTATATACAAGGAAAATTGGAAATGACATACTAATTCTTATAGTATATGTTGATGATATAGTGATCATTGGCAACTCAGAGAATCTAATCAGATGAGATAAAAAAGGATCTAGAGAAAGCATTTGAGATGACAGATTTAGGATTGATGAATTATTGTCTAGGTCTAGAGATTCATCAAGAAGAAGACAATATCACTATCACTCAATCAAAATATGCAAATGCTCTACTAGAGAAGTATAAAATGAATGAGTGTAAACCAAAGGACACACCCATGGAACAAGGGATTCAATTATCTAGAAATGATGGAACACCTTTAGTTTCAACTACTCAGTATAGACAATTGATTGGAAGTCTTCTATACTTAACAAATACTCGACCTGACCTAGTCTTTGTTGTAAATTATCTTTCAAGATTCATGCAAGAACCAAGGGAGAGTCATTGGAAGGCTACAAAAAGAATATTACAATATGTTAAGAAGACTATAGATTATGGACTAACCTATATGAAGAATGTAAAAGATTTTTGTCTACAGGGTTATTCAGATTTTGATTATGCTAGTTCTATTGATGATAGAAAATCTACTTCTAGGTACATCTTCTATCTTGGATCAAGTCCGATATCTTGGCATAGTAAGAAACAACATACAGTTGCTCAATCATCCACTAAAGTAGAATACCGTGCAGCTAGAGACACAACATGTGAAGCATTATGGTTACAGTACATATTATCTGACATGGGAGTCAACCGAGCACCAACTCTAATACATTGTGACAATCAAGGGGTTCTCAATCTAATCAAAAATCCAATTGTACATGAACGGACCAAGCATATTGAAGCACAATGTCATTTTATTTGAGATCATTTTCAGAATCATCATATCAAATTGAAATATGTTCCTACAGAGGAACAACTGGCAGATATATTTACAAAGGCATTGGGCACAAACAAATTCTAGGTCTTTAGAGAGCATCTATGCAGATCAAGAGAAAGGTAAACCAAATAATGTAATACAGGGGGTGTTAGAAAATATATATTACATTACTTGGTTCACCTTGGTTACATTATTAGAATAGGAGTTTATCTTAGGTTAAGTAGTTACTTGGGGAAGAAGCAATAAATGCACAAGTGTTAGAATGTGCAATAATGTAAATGTGCATGTAGTCCACATGTACATGAGTCTTTAGCAAGGTTATGCACAACGACAAATATTCACAAATTGGGTGAATATTAGCATTTTTGAAAATGCAAATTGATGATTTTGGGGGACCTTGGACGTCGACCCATTCACTCAAAAATTTTAGGACAAAAATTTTTAGGTGTCGATTCACCGTGCATTGATAATAGTATTACGGATTTTTTTTAAATTTGCTAGCACTCCCACCTAAATCGTGGACCCTTTTCACCTTAAATTTTTAAATTTTTAACTTATCCCACCAAATTCACCAACTATACCACTATATATAATTAACACGCCAATGATACTTTTTCATTTAAAACATTCAAACTATTAGAAAATTGAGCAACTATAGCAAAAAGTAAAACCTTCCAAGCAAAAATATGAACTGAAATATTTGATCTATTGCAGAATTCCATCGAAATTTAATCATGTGCAGAAACCAATCGATTTAGATCAAAACTCTACTCGGATCAAAATCGAACCCATATCTACACTCGAATAGATCTGATCTTTTTCACTAATTCTTTTCTACACTAGACAAAATATTGAACTCTATTCTACATCTGAAAGGGTTATCGAACCTTATTCTACACCCGAATTGACTACCAGACCCTTTTTTGCACTCGAAATGATAGTCAGACCCTGTTTTGCACCCAAACCAACATTTGAACCCTATTCTACATCCAAATATTCTATCAAACCTATTTTTGTACCCAAACCTATATTTAGACCCTATTCTACATCTAAACAGACTATCATACCCAATTTTGTACTGGATCGACTGTTGAACCTCTTTTACCAATCGAACTGACTATTAGATCTCTTTTTCCACCCAAACCAACTATCAGACCTCTTTTCCCACCCGAACTGACTATCAAATATCTTTTTCCATCCAAACTAATTCTTAGACACTATTTTACACCCGAACTGACTATCGAACCTTTATTGCACCCGAACAGACTGCTAGACCTTTTACACTAGGTTCTCTGTTTCTCTTAAGACATTGTGAATCTGTGATCCTATATTTTTTTGGTTTTTTAGAGAATATGAGTTGAAGCAGTTGTAGTAATAAGATCTATTTTTCTATCATCTAATTGTTGGTTTTTATTTTGTTATTTTTTTATCATTTATTGAAAATAATTCAATGCTCTGTTTCCCATGTTTTTCTCTATTTTCCCTTTCCATGTTTTCCCCTATTTTCTCTCTTTGTTAAAACTCTTTGATTCTCTATTTCTATTGAGATCTATTTTTCTGTTATAAGATTATAAATAGGTAAATGCTTTGGTTCTCTAAGGACATTGTGATGCTCTGTTTCTCTAAAGATATTTTGATTCTCTATTTCTTGTCCATTTTGTACTAGAATCTTATATTTTTCCACATTTGTATCTCTAATTATATTTCGCATACACAAGTTTTTTTCTTACATTGATTTGAATTTTTATATTGATTAGTTTTGTGCTCTTATTAGTTACAAGTGCTATCTCCAAAAAATAGAGTAGTGGCATACACTAAAAAAATCACAATAAAGCATGCTTGGAAATATGTATTTATTTTCTACCAACCAACCATCTGTTTATTCTAATTACAATATTATCTTGAGGCCTCATAGAAGTAAGATCTCTTCAACATTTTATTACTTTTCTAAATTGAAAAATATTTTCTTTACAAGTAAAATGTCACCTACTAGCGATGGAAAGAAGGGGGTCAAATCTTCTGTTGAAAAGAGTATCCTGAAATATTTTAGCCATATGTTGAAATCCAATGAGCCATCGATATCTATGCAAATTCAAGGTACAAATGATTTTTGACTACTAAACAGTTAGTTGTATATTTCGTGATTATTTTAAATAATGCTTTCTTCCTCAAATAGTTAATTCTCAGTATGTGCCTCTGGCCATATTGCATGATGATATGAATCATATTTCTATTTGTAAGTTTTTTTGTTAAATCCAAAAATGATAAAGAATATTATTGTATGCTACTATGCAAAATACCCTATTGACCTTGATATACCTCCACTTGAAGATATTCCTCACCAAGAGATGCCTTCTAATGAAAATTCTCTTAACAATGACATCCAACAAACACTTGAAGATATTCCTCAAAATGACATGCTAGTTGAAAATGAAAGCGATAAATCAAATACATTACAAACTTCTTATGAATCTTCAAGCAAAAATACTAAAAAGAGAAAGGCATCTAACTGGGCTATTGGAAGGGCATTTAAGAATGAATGGGCAAAAAATTTCCCTTTATAGAGCCTGTCTTGATTGAGGACAACCAAGTCGATCAAAAAGTATGTAGATGCAAAATTTGTAGTTGGAAACTAGGTAAGGATCACAGGCTACAAAATAAGATAGATACAATAGAAAAACATTGTGGCAAAGCTTATGTAAAAGTTATAGGAAGTGATGGTAAAATTAATAAAGAAGTTAGGTGGAAGGATGCATCAGAATGTATGCATGTTAGATATGCAATAGAATATGACAATCACTTGAAGCTACAACAATCTCTTGTTGAGAAAGGTGGAACGATTGAAGCCCAATTTCATAAAATTCATAAGACCACTTTAGCTTCAAAAAGTTTGTAGTTTGTTGTTGTATATAGTATTCTCAAAAAGGGTAGACCCATGTCCGATTTTATTGATTATAAGCACCTGTTTCAACTAGTTGATGTGCAAAACCTTCCTAGTTCCCATTGGTCAGATCGAAGTGGTTGGGAAATGGTAAAATGTCTATCATTAGTTGAGAAGGAGGACCTGAGGGAGAAAGTAAAACTTGCTAGATTCATTTCACTTTCTATTGATGAGGTGATGGTTGTGGACAACACATCTTGGATTTGCATGCATGTGTACACATTTCAAAATCATGTAAGGCAACCTAGTTTGCTAGGATTACATAATATGGTGGAAATTTCAAATGCAGAAAACATCTATAATGTTGTTGTGACTAGTTTAAAGGATATTGCAGGAATGAATGATATAGACATAGCCACAAAGTTAATATGCATTGGAGTTGATGGTGTTGCTATAATGCAAGGGCATAGGAATGGTCTTTGTGTTCGACTCCAAACCTCAGTTGCCCCATATATGATACCCATTCATTGCATGGCTCATAGAGTGAATCTTGCATATAAAATCATGAGCACTTTTGAAAATGTTGCGAGAGTGGAAGACCTCATTCGTGAAATACATTCTTATTTTTCTTGCAGTCCAAAAAGGTTTGCAGAGTTTCAATAGTTTGCACTAGGAGTTACAGAAGGAAAAAAATTGTTAAAATATGTGGATACAAGGTGGATTTCATTGTATCAACCTGCACATAGAGTTTTTACAGAATATCAATCATTAATGGGGTTTATGTACGCAAATCGTAGGGTAGTTGATAAGGCAAAATATTTGTTGTTCCATTTGACTGACTTCGAAACCCTTTTAATATTATGTGGTATTCTTCCAATGTTACAAGAAATGAGTAGATTGATTAAACTTGCACAAGAGAGATCCATCTATATCATTGATTTCATGAGGATGAGAAAACAAATATGTATGATTATTGATAGGTTATATGTGTCCAAAGGAGATTTTACAGATCCCTTGTTTGATAGTTGGAATACATTGACAAATGTGAATGATCCAAAAATCTTTTTGAAGTTTGACATCAATGATCATCTTTGTATTAATGTTCATGGAAATATGATACCTCTTTATTGTTTTGAAAGGTAGTCAAGTATAGTTATGGATGATGTTGAACAAGTTCCTGTAACACACAATAGATTTGAAGTTGTTTTACACAATACTAAGACAAAATTGTTAAAAATAGCAAAATCATTGACAAGTGAGATAAGAGAACGGTTTCAAAGAGATGAGTTGCTTGAGGCCATGGGTGTGGTTAACCCTATGTTTTGGGGTCCTTGTATTGACTACAATTCTACACATGAGTTGTTTATTAAATATATGTGCATACTTATTAAGCATTTTAGTAAAAGTGTGGAAGTCAATGGTGTTGAAATCAAAGGTATACTCAACAAAGATCTTTTAAAACAATAGTCATCGCATTTTGGAAGAACAATGGTTGAGCAAATATCACTTTTGAGTAACATCCATGAGACTGGTTCCATTGCACGTTTGTGGCAAAAATTGTATCCAAGTAGTGTCTTACAAGATACGATTAGTGAATACTTTTGTTTATATGAATTATGTCAAACAATGATTTTGGGATCTATGGAAGATGAGAGGGTTTTCAGTGCACTATCTTTTGTTAAATCTAAGCTCCACAATAGGCTGGACAAAAATTTAGAAAATTGTTTGAGAATTTATGTGTCATCGTATCAGTTGGACAAATTTCCCTATGATAGAGCATTGGCATACTAGAAATCCCTTGCAGCTAGAAGGGGTACAATGAATACGAATGATAAGGAGGATAATGATGCTTTCAGTGATCAGATGGTGGAGACACAGATATCCACTATGCTTAATAGTGATTCTGGACAAGTTGAGAAGTGTTTGTTTCAGCTACCTGAATTGTGATTTTTCCAAGATTTCACAACAATGATAAATTTGACTTCATTTGATATCAGATTTCACAATATTGTTTCAGATTTATTAGATTTCACAAAATTTGTTTATTCATAAATTGTATGTTTTATATCACATTGTTGTTTTAAAAATTGTATGTTTTATATCACATTGTTGTTTTAAAAATTGTATGTTTTATATCATAGTGTCTCAACTACCTTCATTGATAAATCGTTATGTTTTATATCATAGTATTGTTAATGTATGAATATTGGTATTGTTATGTTTTACTTTGCAAATAACTATTAACCAACAATAATATTTATTTTGTTGTTTGAGATGAACATAGTAAATAATATTGGATAGACATAAACTAAAAAAGCAACACAAAATTATAAATGGAAACAACCTTTGAATGATGGAAGACACAAAATTAGTAAATGCCTTTTTCATTAATTTGAATAAAAATATATTACATTGTACAAAATTGTTGACTATAGTCAACTTGAAAATATTTCACACTTTGTTAAATATCTAATTGGGGGTTTGCTGCCTCATTTTTGCTTGGATTTGTCTTTTATTTTTCTTTATGTCCTTCCTTGATACCCTGTACTAGTAGTGCTCCAAATATGACTAGGTTTTCCTATACTTTCTCAATACTCCTCACCAATGCGACTTCTTCTTGGTTTGGATCTTCTAGTACTGTTGAAAGTGGTTCTTTCACTTTCTAATCCTATAGTATGATATTTGAATCTTTTTTGAGTGATGCATATCATTAATAGCATCATTTAATCTTTATGATTTGTCAATCCAGGGTGGTATCCAAGGCTATATACGAGAGAAGAGTAAAGCAGGTTTGTAGTTCAGCTTATTTAGACAACAAGTTTTAATGGTGGAACAGGTTTTATTGGGGTTTTAGGTCACCTCTAATCCTAGTTTACATGAAATGAACTAATTACTTCCAAGAATTAAAAGCTACCTCTAAATCGCAGAAGTTGAAACCTAATTACAATTGCAAGAATTGAAACTACAGGAAAGTAAATGTTGTAGAATTGAAATATGGTCTACTTTTGCAGAATGGAAAGAACATAATTGAAATTGCTCAAATTAAAACACACATGCTAAAACCTATTAGTATCCTATGAAAGAAGGTTACCAAGATTCTACTACAATAGCTGACAATAAAGTAAAGATGTTGAAAACTTGAAAAAACTACTTAAAGCAAGAAAAACAACGGATAACAGAATGGTTGCAACTTATACTAATTGCTCAATCACAAAAACATGAAAAAAAAAATGAGTAAATACAAATCTAGCTACTTTATCATTTGATACACACTTGAAACATGAAAGCATCACACAAATTCAAAAATGTTAGTATGCAACAAATAATGGAAATGGACAAGTGCCCTGCTAAAATCTACTGCAGTAACATTTAGGGAAAATCTGTTACCAATTAGTCCTTCTTCTAGGCTTGTAAGTGGCCCTTGCTTCCTATTCAAAAAGAATATAGAGAAGATCTATTAACTACTTAATACTAACACACTCATGAACAACAGATGATTGAAGAAACTGCACTTTATTATCTAATGCAAAACATTACAATTCTACAGGGAAATCCTACTTCACTCTGTTCACTTATTAGCTATTGCTCGCTACTATCTGGTTTTAACTATCTACCAGCTCAACCAATGAGGGATTTGTATTATTTATAATGTCCTATTGCATATCCTACATGCTCATATTAGTCTATTTGTTGTTTTACAATGATTTGCCAAATAATCTTCAAACTGACCTAGTCTAATTTAGGACAGTGTAAGCTACAATAGTGGTTATTGGTTCATGATGCATCTTTGATGATGGGGGTGAGTTGGAAGTGGTGAGAAATAGTCTTGAACACCTGTATCTACCTTGGAATACTAATTTCCTATTGTTTTGGGTGCTTGATCATCTGTTTGTCTAAAAATGGCGTCTTCCCCTTTTATTCTAGAGCATATTTGGAATATTCGTTTATGTATCTACTTTATGACTAGATGCACTTAAAACGGCCAAAAAAGTAGGTGTAACTGGGTAGGATGTCTACCCTATCTCTCAGGAGATGCTCCCAATTAATTTCACATACCTTGGTTGATTAATTCTAGGCCCTGCCATTCATTGGCAACTGGCTAGAATTTATATGGGAATTTTTTGTGTTTTTCGATTTTGTTGCACAGTTGCAAAATATTGGTGCTTCTTGCAAATTCAAACCAATTAGCACATGGGAAAAAATTTAAATATCAACATGAAGGCATATATCAAATTGCTACTAAAATTATGTATTTCATTCATCAAGAAATCATGCTGAAACATTGCAAAAATATGCAAAAAACTATAAAATAAGGTAATATGTTCCTAAACACTTTAACCATGCAAACACTTAATATATAATGCATTTAAATCAACTATATTAGCATAAATAACATAGCATAAATTTTGTAAGGTAGTTTATAATGATCCAAAATATGTCATGATTGAGGTAATTCCTAGCCTCATCATTGAGCTTTTCCTTGATATATCTTCTTAAAATATTATTATCCCTCACTTTTGATTGCATTTTTTCTTCATTTCCATTGCATTTTTAGAAATGTCTTTGCTGCCACAATATTAACTTCCATGCTCTTAACTTGTATTTTTAAGTTATCAAAATTTGACTGTAAAAAGAAAATGAAAACATAATTTAAAAGAGACATGAAAAATTTTTACTTGTTTTAGTAAATATTAAAATTTTACTGTAAAAGAAAATTAAAACATAAACAAATATTTTCTTACCTTAGCCGCATCCCTTACAGCCATAGTGAATGCAATTTTTTATTATTAGAATCCCATTGGTTATAACACGCTTGGGCTTCAACATTAATATTCTCTATTCTACTAACCATAATATTTAAAACATCATCATCATAGAAAACAATGGAATTCAATGATCTTGATATGGCCTGATCTAGAAAGCCACCAAACTTTTCTGGTTCATATTAAACCAAAGAAAAAGTTGATTCTCTTATTAAAAATTCTTATACCGAGCATTAATTTTCTTTAGGACCTTGGCTCGATATTATCAGTCCTTCATCACTTCCAAATCTCTAAGCACAACATTTTTTATGGTTGCTTTAGTATTTTCAACCATTAAAATATTTTCATTGAAAATTACAATGTCATCCTCAGTTTGAGGATGAGGGTCATTTCCTTGAGGAGATGGCAATGATGTTTACTCAGTTGTAGGGGCTTTTGTTTGTTGTGCTTCACCCTATGGATCTTGAAGCACATATGTTGCCTTGAAGCCTAAAATATTGCCCTACAACAAAAAATCATCATCGAGTTGGATATTATCCAATCCCATGATTGAAACTTCTAGTGTCTTTGAAGTTGTGTGAAATGTAAAATATGAGAACCCATGCCCAAAACTTGGTGCTTCCCCCTCATGATCTCTGTGAAAAAGTTGTTTTCCAACTCCAACCCACATTTGGCCTCTCATTTGCATAGGCTATCATTGTAGTGGTGGAAGTGGTGGTAGCATATGGCCTCTCATAGGTTGTCATTGAGAGGCACCTAAAAATAGTCAAAAAAAATTTTGCTAGAATTATTCAAAAAATAAAATAGAAAAAAATCTTAATTCAAAGTAAATACACATTGATTTACCTAAAGACGATGAAATCTAATGAATTTGGGTGTCGATGGGGATGGGGCTAGCCTCACTAGATTCAGCCTACACATTTTGTGCAAACCTAGGTGCAAGAGAACCCCCAGGAGAAGCAGCTTGCCTCAAATGTTTATGCAGCCTCTACAATGGTGATACTTGTGATGCAGTATCTTTAGAATCACCAATTTACTCTGGCCTATGATCCCTTAAGGCAACATCTTATTTATTCCTTATGGTGGCTACCCTACTCTGCATTTAGATGAAAATAAAAATTAAAAAATGAAAACATGCTAAAATATAAAATATTATTTGATGGTCAAAGATGGACTTATTACCTTCAATTCTTGGGGTGTCATGGAAATGGTGTGTAGTGTTGGATGCACTACATTTGGTACAAGAGTATTTTATAAATTATGAAAATTTTCATAATACAATGCTAAAATTTAATTAACACTACCCATAATCGACAAAGTGTTGGTTTGCAATTGCATGTCATGCAACTCTACTCTGATCTAATCTAAAATATATGTGCACCAATCGAACTTCTCATGGTTAAGATAGCTAACAAAAAAGGCTAATGCCCAATACTGAATTTCTATTCTTCCATGTAATATCAATCTTATCTTGAAGAAATCAATAATGGCCTTCAGATTTGGAAGTTCAACAAATGATGATTGTTAACCCTCTTTTTGACTTAGCGACGAAAGATACAAAAAAACATTAGATAACAATTTATAAATTTTTAATTTTTAACATTAATATAATCTAAGTAACAAGAATTATACCTACAAACAATTCCATATTGAGATTGTACGTTGTCTTGAGGTATCATCTATAATATGAATATAGCACGAGCTTCGGTGTCACTAGAGGACAATCCTTGAAATGAAGATCTATCAACCTCTGAATGTTTATAGGCGTGATTGTGAATGACAAATTTCTATTCTATAATTACATGTTGATTGTGGCATGGTCATGGTCATAAGCGATTATGATAGTGTGCAGGAGGACTTTATCAGTTTTGAATTGGGGCATTGAAAGCAAGTTCATCAAACCTGCATCATCTACCCATGAAAAGTCCAAACTTGGGGTTGTTAAAAAATCTAAAATTGTAGTGCAAGAAAGGTTCTTAAATTTTGTAGTAGGGGTGGAAGTGGTGGCCATTGCTAGAAGTTGTGGAAGTAGAAGAAATTAGATTGGGAAGGTTATTGGGTAACGGTTCGCTCTAGTCAGGTGCAATCGTAGAAATGAAAACTAGAAAAATGATAGTTGATGCCCTTTTATAAAGAGAATAGATGGGGTTGACACATGGCAACATGGTATTGGACATGCAATATGGGTGACCGATCATGTGACACATGGCAACCGATCCATGGAGGAAACGTGTTTTGCAGCTGATCAACGATTGAATCTTATTTTGAACTTGATTTGCGATCAAACCTTGTATTGCAATCGATCTATGGTCAGACCTTGTTTTGCATCTAATCCAAGGCCAGACCATTATCTACATCTAGCTCAATATCAGACCTTGTATAGCACCCGGTCTGAGGTTGGACCATTGTCTACACCCGATCCAAGGTAACCTTGATTTGCACTCAGTCTAAGGCCAAACCTTGATCTACACCCAATCTGAGGCCAAACCATTTTTTGCATCCGATCCAAAGCCAAACCTTGTATAGCACCTAGTCTGAGGCCAAACCATTGTCTGCATCTGATCCAAGGCCAAATCTTGTTCTACATCCAGTTCGAAATTGAACCTTGTTCTACACCTAGTCTGAAGTTTAACTTTGTTTTGCACCCGGTCCTTAGCTAAATCATTTTCTACACCCGATCCTTGGTTGGACCTTATTCTACACCTAGTCCGAGGTCAAACCATTTTTTGCACCTGGTCTGAGGTCAAACCATTTTATATACCCGATCTGATTTCGGACCATTTTTTGTACCTGATCCCATTCCAAACCATTTTTTGTACCCAATTTGATTTTGTACATGAGGCTAAACCATTTTTTGCACCAAACCATGGCAAGATCTTGTTTTCCACCCCGTCTCGACCAAAACTTTCAAATTCACCAATGTTTTATATTTTTTTATGAAAAAATAAGGTAATTCGCCATGTCCTCCTACATGAAGTTGGCCAAGATTTAGTAGAGTTTCAAAATAAATTCGTCATTTTTACAAGTACATTTTGGGTCCAATCCCTTATGCATTATCGTGGTCTTTAGAATAGGAGTCACAAGCGTCCTTAGTTAGTTGTGCATATATACAAGTGTCTATCATGTAGAATGTATATGTGTCTTTAGAGTAGGATATTGAAGAGTCACATACTAGTCTCTCTCTCTCTCTCTCTCTCTCTCTCTCTCTCTCTCTCTCTATATATATATATATATATATATATATATATATATATATATATATATATATATATATATATATATATATATATATATATATATATATATATATATATATATATATATATATATATATATATATATATATGTATGTATGCATGTATGTATGTATGTATGTGACCAAGCATTGTAATATGAAGTGAAGCATGCATTAGCATGCACTAGTAGAGTAGGAGAATGAGTTCCACATATTGTATCAAGTTTCAATTTTTGTGAGTTTACTGTAATAGCTATTTCATGAGTCATTTTTGAATTTTCTTATGTTATTTACTTGCTCATTAGACTTCCATTAACATAGTTATAATATTGAAAGCTTATTTCATTACTAATGGATGGATTTTCTTTAAGTTTAAAGCTTCAAAAACTAACGGTTGTCTCGATAAAAAGCACACAAGGTGGCTTGATCCAGATAATCTATATCATGATCATAGTCAAGATCTATGAGTAGATTTTGAGTAGCGGTACCCAACATGCCAGGGTTGGGAGGATGATATATGTTGTTTGTATCTTGGAGGTCCTATTTCCACTTAGGTATGATAAGGTCTTGCAAATCAATCTGGAAGTTATCCATTACTCCTTGTGTTTACTCATGCTTGAGCTTGACAGTGTGTCACAACTATAAGCTAGGCAAATGGTGTACCCGTTCATTCTAAGATATCAAATAAAGCAAACAAAATAAACAATCAATGTGTTCTCTTTTTTTTTTATTTTTTTTTTTTTTCTTTGTATTGTTTTTTTGTTTTTGTTTTTGGTGTGTTTTTATTTTTCAAAATCCTATTACTAAGATGACTAGGGCAAATTGAATGACCACTACTAAAAGGTAATTTATGCATAACCTCTATCAAGGAATGTGACACAAATGTTCTAGATGGTTTTCTATGATGGTAGATGGGCAATATATATCATTATGGAAGCAATCTACCCCCCAAAGAAGGGTTTGTGTCACCCTCGAGCAGGATTGGATACAAACGATAGTTGTGTTCTATTGATTATTAAGCCTTGTGGTTAAATGGTATCTAAACCTAACCTACTTTGGGATGCACCCAAAATTAGGGGCTTTTTTGGTGATGAAATCTGGAAAACCACTCATGGCGGCTACTATGATGTGTAAGGGGCCAATCCATGATGGGAGATGAATGCCCCCATTGTGTGATTTCTATCGACATTGGTGATAAAATCCAATTGATTGATGTTTAAATTCATAGTGAGTGTGTGGGCTATTTTTATTATTTGCAAAAAGTAAAAGGTAAACAACATGCGATGACTTTCACTAATGCAAAATAAAACTTTAACATGCAATATTTCCTAAATGATGGTTTATCTGTTAATCAGAGAACCCTACAAGAAAACCAACAAATAAAAAATAGAGATCATATCTTACTAAGACGATCACAAATAGGGGACCGTCTCAACCTAAGACAGTCACATAAAGAAATCATCTCGACTTGAGATGATCACAGTCTGGAAGATTTAAAACTAGTTGAAAATGCAGCTATGCTACAAATATATTATTATTTGTTGTTATATTTATTTATTTATTTTCGAAAATAAGAAATATGCAGTGAAGTGATGCAGATACTAACTATGAAATCTTACGTTTGATGAAGAAATGTAGATCTATAGGACTCAGGTCAGGGACTATCTCAAGTTAAGATGTTTTCCATACAAGGACCATATCAAATCGAGATGGTTAAGACTGAGAACCTACAAATCATAGAAACAATCAATAGTGAGTTAGATTAAACTTTCATAAGTAAAATAGGGATAAGGTCCCACCGTGATTTCTATTTGAAGGATAGAAATTTGCACTATAAAAAGTAAACACAAATGCTTGAAACAATAAAATGAAATTTGTATTAAACTTGAGTTTTCAGTGTTACAAATAGAGTCCTCTTAAGAGGATATTTTTAGATGATAAAATGATTTACAAATTGGGGATATGATTCTCCTGTTTCTTCAACAAATAAGGTGTAATCTTGATATCTCCATGCAGCAAAGTATTTGGAGAGCAGTTTTTTCTATGATCGTCACGCGAGAGCCAGATCTTGAATCCTTTGTTGTCTTTCAACCCTGTTACCTACACACAAGGAAATAATAATAAATCAATAGAATAGGTAAGGTTCACCTATATTGGAACCGTATTTAATCTATAAATGTAGATGAAACATAAAGCAATAAAATACATAGAATGAAAAGGATCTAAGCTAAAATGCAGATTACAGATTAAGATCTAATCTAAGATACAATAAATTATTGAATACTAATCACCTGATTATGATCATCTCGGGTTGAGATGGTTTCTATCTATGGGTCATCTCAAGGTGATATAGTCATTGTCGTGGGTCTGCATCTCGATGTAACTAGGTTTGGACAGTGTTTTTCGATAGTGTAGTATGTTGTTTCAGGTGAATCTTCAGGAGTGTAAGAGTGAGTAAAAGGGTGTTTATGATCATTGAGGCAATGTGGGCGATCATGCAAGGGAAGGGAAGATAACTTCAAATCTAGAATGGCAATCCTACAACATTAGTTTTTGGTAGTGAGAGAACCTAGTAGATTTTTTGCAGCACTTCATGACTTTGAATTCAAAAAATTTTGATCTATAAACAAGGAGGGAGGACACCACTTTATAGGCTCCTAGGTCAAAAATATATGGAATGGCAAGTGCCACTTAGGTGCAACCTGATTGGATACCATCGAATAATTGCATGCAGCAAATGTAACTGCCACCTGCAGGGCTTTTGGCACCAACGTAATTTCATGCATCATGCTAACAAGTAGTTTTGTTTCCATTTTTTTTTGTCTTGCACAACGGTCTCAAGTCAATACGGTCCTGATATTAATATCATCTCAGGTTGAGACAATAAAGCTTTCCATGGGGAATGTTGTCTATTTTTTAAAGAAGAGCATTGGACTAACCCTGAGGCTGCCCAAGATGGATGGTGTGAGTTAGCAAGGAATCATTTTGGGAGTCTCCTCGCAATGATGCATTTCAGGTGTTTACACTATCTCTTTCATCCCTAGAACAAAAAGTGGCTATGAAGAAACCTTTGGGAAGAAATGATAGAATCACTCCTAGAGACTTCCAATTCCTATAAATCCATTTTGTCAAGGTTGAAGACCTTGGCCAATATTTATTAAATTTACCAAAAATTATCCTATCATTGAGCAACAAGGATCAATCCTATGTGGTTTTCTCACTAACTTCTACTACTAGAGATTATTCTACGGATTTAGCTATAAATTGATCCATGTGAAGGAAACTAAAACTCAAAATCTACTAAAATTTAGAAAAATATCCTATAGCAAATATAATATTTGATAAAACAATTATAATAATTTGCTTGCAAAATTTCTAAGATAAATAAGGGAAAAAGAAACATAGCTAAAATATTCTATGCCTAGATATAATGTCTTACATCACTGAACCCCTAGCCCTCCATTGATCCTTCCATCATCTAAACTCTGATTGACGGATATTTGAAATTTTATTTTTTGTGACTTGAAAAATTGTCACTTGCCTTGTTCCAAATGGCTGACTTCATATGGTCGTATCTCCATCAATATTGCTTGGATTCCTTCATATAACCACTCATTTTAAATCTCTTCAAATTATATACATAGTGGTCCAAGAATAAGTTGAATCCATTATTTCACAAATACGTCATCTAGCTAAATTCATAATGTCTTTACCAATTTTAAAAATCTCATTTTGATAAGTTGATAGGGAAGTCCATAAAGTCAGATCCATATTGACTCTTTTAAGATTTTTTGTCTCCATAGGAAATTTTCACTCAATGGATTTAAATACATCTTCTCTTTCCATAAACCATGGTCCACCATCCATCACTTTGTCTCCCTTTCAAACTAAATATTATGAGGAAAAGTATTTTATAAAGTAAATTAATTAAATATTGTAAATTGAATCTCCACTTCCTTTCAATCCACTTTCAAATATCTAGTATCCATCGAGCTTACATATTAACCTTTTACATTTAAAAACCATTATATTGTGCTCAATTATCTAACTCTTAATAATCATTTTTAGGGAATCATCCATGATCTTGATGGTGAATATGTGGTGGTTAAGCTTTTCTTGAGGCCACAACCAATTTCTTTATTGTATTGTTCATATTAACCCTTTGGGCCCATGTAAAACTTAAAAATATTATATAGTTTTTATTTTATTCCTAAAGGCTAGTATCGCAAGCTTGACCTAAAGGTAACTTGTACTTGGATATAAATAACCCTTCATACAAACCATTTTGTTATATATTGGAGTATAGTTATATTCTTTTGATAATGATATTATTTGATGTCCATAGACACCCCATATATTGTGTGTATTTCTTTTCAAGTAACACTGGGTAATATTTGTAGACACCTAAAATACATCATGTTTAGGAGACTACCCATATGGACACATTCATAGACCATATGAATCCTCTTGGATCTCTCCAAGAGCAAGCAGTGGTCCTAACCACTCAAAAAGGGCAGTTCTAGCCCATCTAGGCTTGGCCACTCTCAAGCAGAGTGACCACCACACCTGGCCACTGAAGACTACAGCGACCACACCTAGCCGATGTTGATAATAGTGGTCAACTCTGAAATATGAACTACCATGAGGGATTTCCCAAATCATAGGTAGTAATGGCAGTTTGCATGTATTTCAAAGGGATTTTGGTGAGGAACTCCTAGAGTTCCTCCTAACTGCCCCTTCAATGCCAGGTTACTATTGGACCTTCCCCCCAGGATGGTCAGTCGCATGAGATTTGGATTTGAAGCTTCTCTAGGAAGCCAAGGTCTAGATCTAGAGAGAGGAAGTCTACATATGGACTCTCCCACAAAGAGCAAAGGAGAGACAATTTTTATGCAGTGGAGCCCTATCAAAATGGAGAGCCAATCTATGCCCCTTTGAGGAGCATTGGAGCACCATCCAGCTGAGCCACGTCCATGCATTAGTATTCAGATCCATCATTCCTAACCACCAATCAGTGTAGGAGACACGCCTGGTGACCCTTGAACATCAATTCTAGCAAGGAGGATAGCGCTACAACCCTTGATTCATGAGGAGAAGAGTTTCATATCATGGCCGCTATCTCGGATAGTGGCCCATAGGCATATTTTAGGGCATAGACGTTATTTTCCTTTGCTTTAGCTTAGATTCATTACTGCTTGATTTGTTGATTAGTCATAGCTCAGATCTGGTTTCATTAACGCATCTATTTCGTATTTCTTAGCTTTTCATGCATTTATTATTTTGTTTATGCTTATATTATCATATCTATCAGATCCACTGACAAAGGCCTCATCCGGAGAGGTGGCCCATCCTATTAAGCGTGCTTTGTTGTTTACATGAGCGTAGGTACAGATCTTCAGGATCAGATTGAAGCAGCAGGAGCACAAAGATCCCTCCAGGACCAGATCTGGAGAAGGGGGCATCTGT
Source organism: Wollemia nobilis (assembly GCA_028583015.1). Lineage (NCBI taxonomy): Eukaryota > Viridiplantae > Streptophyta > Pinopsida > Araucariales > Araucariaceae > Wollemia > Wollemia nobilis. The sequence goes on along the minus strand of JAQPPZ010010130.1, from coordinate 620,330 downwards.
AAGCCCCCATACAGTTTCATGTGTGGGACCAGGAGGCCTACGTAGGCACACCATTCCTTGCAGGGAATATATCCAGCTACTACTCTATTGTGTAAATATTTGTATCAAAATGATGGGTATCCCTCAGAGGGATGAACTTGTAATCGAGGACTTGAGATATCAATAAATAAAGCATCTTTATTTGTTTCTTATTTTTGTGTTATATGTGCTTTCAATACTTTCATTTTGTGCAAGTAATAATATACATAATAAATCAAATTGCAAGTAGGGTAGTTAGGGTGCGTGCTTCCCGGGGTCGCATAGATGGCGATCATGGTGGGACCCCCACCAGGTTTTATTTTTTAGTCAATTTATTGACATTCATGGGTTTTTCTATGTGTAGGTTTGGCCGCTCTAGTCGATAGTGACCCATAGGTCTTGGCCACTCTGGTCGATAACAACTAGCTGATCTCAGCTGCTCCTATAGTCAACGGCCATAATCAGCCACTCTAGTCAATAACGACCAGTAACAAAGTGTAGTAGAAGTCAGAATTTCCATCATCAGAGTAGGATTTGAGGTTGGTTTCATCCTCTATTTTCTCTGTGTTTTCTATCTACAACTTTTTATTTCCAGAAATAGCAAGTGAAATCATAGTTTAATTAGGAAAAATAAAGAAAAATGGGAAAAGAAATTGCACTTGATGTTTCCTAGGACTTTCTTTAGTTTCTCTAGGCACTTCTAGGAACAATGGGCCTCTGCTTGTAAGGTCTACCCTAGTCTCCAGTATGCTAGGCTTCTGTGTGTTAGTTTGCTTGCATGCGGCCCAACTAGTGGCCCTTAATTCATAGAATAGAATGCATTCTTTGAAGATCATATAAGTTGAATACATGCATCTTTCTGAAATAAAACATCTTTTATCTTAGGCATATAGGAAAGATCATGCTTGCTTGGTGATGCATTTTATTTACATGCAATGTTAAAAAGAACCCCACACACATCACGTTTCATCTTTAACATCAATTATGTTGGGCTCTCACATCCAACTCGTTGATCGAGACCAATAGTGGAGGTCATTACCACTTGTGGTTGGCTCGTGGGGAAAAGTATCATGGGACCCATCTATGGCCAATGCCAACCCAAGAACTATCCTAACCCATGGAAAATATGCATGCACTCATCCTTGAGAGGTGTATCACTACTCACGGGGTGTCTGGGTGAGGGTTGGTAGTACCTATGCTACCTCGTTGAGTATGGATTTCATCACCATATTTGGCTTGTGTGAGTATATAGGTGAAAACCTTTAAACATATAAGTATACCATCCAACAAGAATGAAACATGATGAGAGTTAGCTTATGTTTCCAATGAATCAAAACACACCAAATATTTTAGGGAACACATAAATCCTTAAAAGAGATAAACATATGCTTGTTTTGTTTGTGTGCTTTTGAATCTACTTAAGAAGATAACTCATAAGTCACCATGGTATACACATGGAGCAACCACCCTCGGTCCAACATCGAGGGGGAAGCTAATGCTCCACACACTCATAGTCACACTAGCATTGAGCCACCCACCCATAGTGTCATCGGATGAAGTTTGACAAGTCTTAGGGGTGATAACTCAACCCTTGGGGGGACTCCTCGAGAAACCCTAGTAAGAGAGCCACATCTTGGTTCCTCATCACATAGACATGAGGAGGCCTCATGGCCTCTCTCATCACTCAAGCACATGGAGGCATCATGACCTCCTTCATCACATAGGTACGAGGAGGCCTCAAGGTCTTCCTCATCACATAGACAAGTGGAGGCATCATGACCTCCCTCTTTACATCGACATGCGGAGGCATCATGACCTCCCTCATCACATAGACATGCAGAGGCTTCAAGGCCTCCATCATCACATCAGCATGAGGAGGCATCAAGACCTCCATCATCGCATAGGCATGCAGGGGTTGCAAGACCCCAAGTTTCACATGATACACATAGGATAGATCAGCCCACTAAGGGGTAAGACCCTAGGGCTACACCTAGTCATAGACCCAGGACATCCTATAGCCTCCCTACAGATGGGAGGGTACCCTTGGACTATGAGCTCATTGGTGCCAATGGGACTCCATGGGATCAGTCATGGAGAACCCAATAACTTGATGAGTTGGATCGAGTTCCCTCGAGACCAGCTCCTAGAAGTATTGCTACCAAACATTCTACTTTAGGAAGTTCATGTAGCATAGCCACTAGATGCACCAATGAACTAGGGGAAGCTTCAAAGTGACCCTATAGCACATACACTACTTCAGAACATGGGGGTACTCAACCCATAACATAGTACATAGAATAGGTCACCCTAGTAGACAAGGGCAAGCACATAGTAGGAGCCTCCTCGAGGGGCCTAAGCATTAGAACTCCTCGCATAGAGTTAGAAAGGCATGAACCTTCAGTAGTAGGTCGATCTGATCGAATACATAGGTTAGAGGAAGCGTTGTACATCGAGCGTGAGCGTGTAGAAGCTCTTGAGCAAGAAGAGTGAAGGAAGAGGCATCTGCACCTACAAGAACAATGCTCAAGAGAAGAAAGAGTTGAGCATGAGGAGCTAGTAGAGAGGCTAGCTCGAATAGATGCACACATAGGTGGTGAGAGATATCGACATGAGAGATGTGTCGATTCTCAGTAGGAGAGAAGCACTAGGTAAGGAAATGAATGTGCTCACCACACTTCACAACATCAACAACACCTGGACCTCGAACAAACACAATTCAATGAGGAAAGGGTAGGGATGGAAGACCAAGAATAGACATATCCTGAACCTCCATCCATGGTTATGGGAGATGAGTATAGATGCCCAAACCAGGCCAACATAGGACTACCTCCCTTGCCACCATGAGCAAACCTTCAGGAACATGAGATTATTTCCTCGAAGGCATACCAGACACTCATCGAGAGAGTCAAGTCTCTTGAGAAGTAGGACATAGGTGGATAGAAGCCAACATTGAGCAAGATACACAACCAACCTCTGTGCCCCTTAGTCCCGAGTCCCACATATCCTAGGCACTTTGAGATGCCTAGGCTAGAAAAGTTTAAGGGTGAGGGAGATGCACAAGAACACGTGACCAACTTCATGAATGCATGCTTCCACCTTGAGAAGAATGATGCCCTGATGCTGAGGATATTCATCATGATGTTCTCGGGTGCAACAACTCAATGGTTCAACCAGTTGCCCAAGCATAGCATCACTAGTTTTGAGCAACTGGTGAATGCATTCCTTGAATACTTCTCCTTCGATGCCAAGAAGAAGGTGAACCTATCTGATCTGGCCAACTTGAAATAGTATGATGATGAGCTAGTGATGGACTATGGGGATAGGTGGAGAAAAATCATGGTAAAACTATCATTCTCCATCCCCATAGAAGAGCTCATCTGAATGTTCATGAAGAGCTATACAAAGCACATCTCTCTACTATTACAGTTGTAGCAATATGAATCATTCGAAGAAGCCTTGGCTCAAGCCAAGCTTATTGAAGATATTAAGGTCGATGAGGGAGACCTTAAGCTCCACAACAAGAAAGAGTGGAGCAAGAACAATCAGAATAACAAGAATAAGCAGAAGTAGGCCAAGCCTACTCAGGTTAATCAGGTTGTATTAGCCATGCCAAAGGAGGGGAATGGACAACAACCCCAGAATTATCAGGCTCACCCTCCACCGACCAACTATGATCCTAAGAACAACCAGGGCTAGAACAAAGAGCATCGACCACCTCATTATTTCATGCCTCTAAATGAATCGATGCAGTCGGTATTTAATCAATTGAATGAGGCATAAAGGATAAGGTTTCCTGACATCCAACTTCTTGACCCTAATCATCCCAAGCCAAAGGGATATAGGGAAGATCAATACTACCCATATCATAGGATACCAGGGCATGATATCGAGAATTGCATCGGATTCAAGAATGTTGTACAAAACATGATTGAAAAGGGAGAGCTAAGAGTTGACAACCTACTAGCTCTCGATAATAGAGATATGGGGATATTCAGGAACCCATTGCCCAATCATGAGGCCCCTAGAGATCAGGGCCCCCAAGTCAACTAGGTTCGAGTCGAGCCACCTATTCAGGGATGCATTGGAATGGTTGAGTTAGTTAATGTGGCAACTAAGAGTTGGAGATATGGGTAACCATAGCCTCCAGTGGCTCCCATTAATATCTTGGCTGCACCTTGATAGAGATAGGTGTATGACAATCCTCTAGGTCCACCAATGAGACCTATGGTAACTATTTAGAGTAGACTAGAATAAAATCTACAAATGACTCTAGCTAAGTTATCCATTTATGAGCTCATACAATAGTCCCCTAGGCATAAGGAGACTCTAATGGAGATTTTGAGATCAATCGAGCTCTAGCCCTAGAACCCAGATGCATTCACACATTTTGTGGGGCAAGTACAATAGTGCCAAGAGCCCATGATTCATTTTTATGATCATGAAATTAAGGTAGTCCCTACTACCTCAGTAGACCCACCTCTACACATTATTGCATCAATCAATGACATACCATTCAAGTGGGTTCTGATCGATACAGGCTCATCGATCAACATCATCACTACCAAGGCTATAGGGCATTTGAAGATCCCTAAGTCCAACATTATCCTGACTTCCTACATGCTCAGGGCTTTCAATGATGCATTGTGCTCCACCATGGGCACAATAATTTTGCCTATAAAGGTAGGACATAAGACCATCCCCATGATGTGTCATGTGTTAGAAGGGGTGATGCAATATAACATCCTTCTAGGGCATCCCTGTATTAGGGACATGCAGTGTGTGCCCTCAATCCTGCACCAATGCATCAAGTATGTGCATGAGGGACAAGTTCATGTGGTTCCATCTGATGAAGAGCCATTCAAGTATGTGCATCAAGTCGACTTGCTAGGGGACTTTGTCCTTCCATCAACTCACTTGTACATAAGGCCTTCATCCCCAACCACGCATCCAGGAAGCAAAAGCAAATCAGTGTGAGGTGACCCATCCACGTTGGCACCACCTCCTACATCCAAAGCTACTGGCACTTCTGAAAAGCCTTTGACATCTAAGGTAAAATATAAATAGAAGTTGAAGGCACCCCTAGTGGAGGAAGGACCCAAGGAGCTTCTGACCATAGCAGTTATAGGAATCCCTACTCCCATGGAGGAGGAACATTCCCAAGAAATAGTCGAGGAGGTACCTCAACCTACCTCACCTGCATCATCAACAATATCATCTGCACCATAGGTGATAGTTCACCTAGCCAACATAGCACTAGGTGAATATCTTGTGCAGAATGTGACTTTCATACCAATTATTGAGTCTACACAAGACATGGGATGACCAAGAGTCCCAAATCTTCTAGTAGGGATAGTGGTTCCCTTAGGGGTTCCACCCAACCAAACTAATTTCATATATGTTGGTCTAGATTATACCCATACTGCTCCTAATCTAGAAAGGGATGAGGATGAGCCATTCACCATGAATGTTCATTACTTGTCGAATCTTGAGTTTGCTCTAAAGTACTTTGAGTAGTGTCACTGGCAAGGCTATGGCTTAGGCCTGTATGAGCAAGGGCATCGATTACCATTTTAGTCATAGTACCAATTACCTACTGATAGGTGTGGTTTAGGCTATCAAATGTGGAGTCATGATGACTCTTTAGAAGCAGCCTTAGATAGGCTAAGCATTGGGTTTAGGGAGGACATCGATTGGAATCCCTATCAACCCCCTAGCAGAAACTACTTGGGTGATGGATGGGTGTCGATGGTCAATGTCACACCACCTGATCAATATCACCTTGAATCCTCTCTTGAAGTACCCCCATCAGGAGCCATCCTATGGGAGGAAGAGCCAATGCATGGATATGAGTGAGAGGAGTATGACTATGTCCCAAGTGAGGATGAATATGAAACTAGCTTGGCCTACCATGGGCCTCGATATGTGCAAAACCTTGCTTGGATAGGCCACATAGAGAGTGGCTACATCTCAGATGAGAGTGAATACATCTTGAGTGAGGGTGGATATATGTCATATGAGAGTGGCTATGAGTCAGAGGACTCAATAGAGATGGCCTACCTATGGCCTAGACATACGAGCCACATCATTGGGCTAGAGACAAATGCTAATGGGTTCTTCATAAGTGATGATGACTATGAAGATGAGATTGAGCTGGCCTATCTAGGGCATCAGTAGGCAAGCCACCACCTCATCCTAGGGCTAGAAACAAATGCCAATGGTTTCTTTATAAGTGATGATGACTTTGAGGATGAGACTGAGATGGCTTATCTTGGGCCTCACACTTGCATCCAGTCAATCTGCTTGTGGAGAGGGAAGCGGTGCTCCATGCCATAGATCCTAATATTCACTTCCTAGGAAGACCAGTAAACCTAGATGCCATCCATCACATGGTCAACCCAGATCCCCCAAAATTTAGAGAGCAGCTATTGCCTAATGATCCCATCATCTTATCTATCCATAGATTAGATCCTGAGATCCCTATGCCCCTAGAGCCTCATCATGAGTATGGAGGGTGCACCCAGGATATAGAGTTTCACCCACATGGTCTTAGAGATTTCATTCCATCCATCAACATGATCTCCATTGATTTGACCACTCCACTCCATGACCCAGCAGATCCATCAAAACCATTGTGTCTTAATGTAGATGCTATTGATTGGGATCATGTTGATTCACCCCTAGAGCCTAAATATTTCTTCCCTAATGAAGAGATGCTACAACCATTCCATTTTGCATCAGGTTGCGCACATGATGTCTATCATGTTGGTCTCAACCCTGAGTTAGTGGGAACTATAAATCCAGTAGATGACATCCATTTAATCCCCACTCCTCACCAGCTTGAGGAGGGGTCACATATGGCAATAGAGGAAACTTTCGAGGTGGACATCAACAATGATCCTTCTCAACCAAAGAAAGTCAAGTTTAGAGAAATCTTATCTCTAGAAGAATAGGCCATCATAATTCCTCTACTGAAAGAGAGACCAAATCTCTTTGCTTGGACCTACAAAGACATGTCGGGGCTAGATCCAAAGTTGGTTGTCCACAACCTTTCTCTAGACCCCACAAAGAAACCGGTCAAGCAGAAGCTCAGAAATATGCATCCAACCATCGCTTTGATGGTTAAAAATGAGTTGCAGAAACTATTGGATGTAGTCTTTATTGTTCCCATCGACTATCCAGAATGGGTATCAAACATGGTGCCCATAGGAAAACCTGATGGAAGAGTCTACATTTGCATGGATTTTAGGGATCTCAACAAGGCAACCCCAAAGGATTCATTCCCATTGCCCAACATAGATGCTCTTGTAGATGCAACTATAGGTCATGAGATGCTCTCCCTAATGGATGGTTTTTTTGGTTACAATCAGATTCATATTAAACCTGAAGACCAGCATAAAACCATGTTCACCACTCCATGGGGGACATTCTATTACAAAGTGATGCCATTTGGCCTTAAAAATGTTGGTGCCACATATCAGTGAGCTATGACATACATTTTTCATGACTACATGCACAAGATCTTGGAAGACTACATCGATGACTTTCTAGCCAAGTCATTGCTGCAAGAAGAGCATGCTGAGACCCTCAGAAAGGTCTTCGATCACCTGATTGAGCACAATGTCAGGTTGAACCCCAAGAAATGCATCTTTGGCATAACTTCTGGAAAGCTCTTGGGATTCATCATTTCTAAATGAGGCATCGAGGTAGACCCAACAAAGGTAAAGGCTATCCTGGAAATGGCCCCACCCATGAACATCAAAGAACTAAGAAGCTTACAGGGCAAAGTAGCATCCATAAAGCGATTTATCGCACAACTATCGGATAAATGTCGACCCATGAATCGATTACTACACAAGGGGGTCCCATTCTAGTGGGATGAAGAATGTCAGCAAGCCTTTTCTGAAATCAAGGAGTACCTAGCAATACCACCAGTCTTAGCTCCACCAAGGCTAGACGTGCCATTCTTACTGTACATATCCACTATCAATTTTGCTTTGGGCACCATGTTGGCTCAAAAGAATGTGCAAGACAAAGAACAAGTGATATATTACATCAGCCACACCTTGGTGAGCTACGAGATAGGATATGCATACGTAGAAAAGTTATGCTTAGTAGTGGTCTTTGCAACCAAGAAATTGTGCCACTACATGTTGAGCCATATGACATATGTAATATCCAAGCAAAATCCTTTGCAGTATATGATGAGCAAGACATATCATAATACATGTACTACAAAGTGGATCATGCTATTGATAGAATTTGATTTAGAATTCATAAGCCAAAAGTCCATCAAGGGATAAGTCATAGTTGATCAATTGGCTGAGGTACCTCTTCAGAATAGTAGGCCCCTCACCATAGAACTTCTTGATGATGTAGTCTTTGCACTATCAGAAGCACCCAAACCTAAAGAATTAGAAAATGAAGCTGACATGACTTTGTTCTTTGATGGTTCAAAGTGTGAGCAAGGAGGTGGTGTAGGGATTATCTTTTTCATGCCACAAGGTGCTCCAATGCCCTTGTCATTCAAGCTAGACTTCCCTTGCACTAATAACAACACCGAATATGAGGCCCTAATATTGGGTCTCCAAACAACCATCGCCATGAGAATCAAAAGGCTAAATATCTTTGGTGACTCCCTCCTCATAGTCAACTAAGTCAAGGGACTATTTCAATGCCAGGATCCAATCTTGAAAGCTTACAAGGAGCTTGTTGACACATATCTAGCCAAACTAGAGTGGTATGACATCGAGGCAATCCCTCATTCATCAAATAGATTTGTAGACACCATGGCATCTCTGGGATCCTTGATCCCTCAAATCCATCTATTGATTTCACTACCATTCATGTCAAAATGCTCTCACACTCAATGATCCAATGTGAGGCTTTTGATAACAAGGAATCAGTCAACATGATTCATATAGAGCCAGACCATGACTGGTTCTGTAAAGCCAAAGACTTCTTAAAGAAGGCACCTTGGGGGTCCTTGATCTCGTAAGGTCCTATGGAGAATGGTACCACTATTCACCATAAGGTTGTTTCTCAATCTGCATTTGTGCAAATCAAATTGTAGGAGGAACAAGTCATCTTATCTATCGAGGTTGTAGCCTATCAAGATTGGCTATCCCAGTTACAAGACTTCCTTAGGCTTGGAATTGTCCCATAGGGACTATCGCATGTCGAGAGATGAGCATTCAAGCAAAAAGTGATAAGATATGTCTTTCTAGGAGGCATATTGTATCATCGAAGCTATGATGGAGTCCTCCTACATTGCTTAGAGCCCCAAGAATCAGCTTGGGTGATTTTGCAAGCTCACGATGGTACATGTGGTGGCCACTTCAGTGACATGGCCATTGTCAAGTGCATCCTTTGAATGGGTTATTACTGGCCCACCATGGAGAAGGATTGCTGTGAGTATGTCAAGAAATGCATTAAATGTCAACATCATGCAAATCTGATGCACTTGCCATCCCAGGCCTTACAGCCCATTCAGGTGGCTTGGCCATTTTCTCAGTGGGGTTTCGATCTGATTGGAAATATTTCTCCCCCATATTTGGGCTGACACACGTTCATCTTAACGGCCATTGAGTACTTCACCAAATGGGTGGAAGCGGTCCCCTTAACCTCGACAATTGGTCCTCGGATTATGGAGTTCATACTTCACAATATCATTTGTCATTTTGGGGTGCCCTTCAAGATAATCTTGGATAATGGTCCATCATTCAAAAACAAAAATGTGTGAGCTTTAATGACCAAATACAACATTCAACATAGTTTTATGACACCATACTATCCATAGGCAAATGGGCAAGCAGAGGCCTCAAACAAGATAATAGTAGCCATCTTAAAGAAGATGGTGAAAGAAAATCATAAGGACTGGCATCTAATTGCCCTTGGCATTATGGGCTTATAGGACTAGCGTACGGATGCCCACTAGGGCAACACCATTTTTCTTGTATATGGCATTGAGGCCATTATGCCCTTAGAGTTGGAAATTCCAACATTGCACATCACATTGAAAGAGTTCATCAATGATGACACTATGTGACAAGCTCACCTGGATCAATTGACCCTTCTGGATGAATGATGCATCAATGCTCTTGAGCATCTTCACATTTACTAGGATCATCTAACATGAGCTTATAACAATAAAGTCCACCTGAGAGACTTTAAATTTGGGGATCTTGTGCTTAAAGAAAACCAACAGAACTCAAATCTGTCACCGCATCTATGAGATAAATTTATGGCCAATTGGATAGGTCCCTATATCATCTCTGAGAAGATTGGGCCTAGGGCATATCACCTAACAATGCTAGAGGGTGTTGAGGAGCCAGAGCCTCTCAACATCATTCATCTAAAGGTATTTCACACATAAATAAATAAAATATCAAAAACATTCAAATAAATTTCAAAAGTTTCAAAAATAATAGAAATCATAAAAATCCAAACAAATCAAAAAATATCAAAATAAAAAACAAAAGGCTCCAAAGGCATCTTAAAGCCCTTTGGTCAAATCACAAAAGGCTCCAAAGGCATCTTAAAGCCCTTTCGAGGCATCTTAAAGCCCTTTGGTCAAATCAAAAAGCTCCAAAGGCATCTTAAAGCCCTTTGGTCAAATCACAAAAAGCCCCAAAGGCACCATAAGCCCTTTGGTCAAAAACAAAACATAAAAGCACAAAAACAATTTAAAATCAAAAAGTTCAAAAACATTCATAATAATCAAAACTCAAAAACAATTGAAAGCATCAAAAATACAAAAACATTTGCATTCCGCATTTGCATTCATATAGTCACATTGCATTAGGCATTTCCATCCATTACATTTACATTTAGATACATGTGTATTCACAATCTTACAAATGACACCACATTTGTACATCAATCATGCATCTTCAAAATCCATCATCATCCATCACCCATGTGTGTAACTATGTTTTTCAACACAACCCCTCCTATTTCTATGAGGAATATACTAGGGTTTTTTGGTCACTCAACCATACCTAGTGGTTTTATCAAACTTTGTAGAAAGTTATCTTAGCTTTTTATAGGTGAGGTTTAGTTTTGATAGCACCTGGTATATTTCAAAATCCTATCACTAATCAAAACACTAAAATCCTAGTTGAAACAAGGGAAATATGAATGCTACAAAGTGGTATTAGGTATCCTAAGGTGAAAAGTTTATCTTGCTCATCCCCCTGTGTGATCGGTTTGGGAATGCTGAGAATTGGCAAAAGGACAAGTTCACCCCTACCCAAAGAAATCCCTTGCTTTAATCAAAACAAGCAAAAATCCTAAACAAAGAAAAATTCAAAAATAAAATAAATAGTGATTATCATCACTACATAAATCCCTTGCTCAAAAGAAAATAAAAATTCAAAATAAATAGTGGTTTTCATCACTAAGCATGAGCAAGTATCCCCAAATAAATATGAAGAAAAGAAGGGAGTATTGAACTTGAATCCCTAGAATTCTCAGCATGAATGAGTCGTAAGGTATCCTTACGCACGATGATATGTCTATCACATTAGCATCTTGCTTTTGTACAGACCAATGTTTGCATGTGGAAGAGCTAGCTTTAGGTGTCTTGTACCGCCTAGTGGTCTAATCCAACTAAGTCCAACTTAGGATCAGGATGAACATTTGAGGATCCCCAATACAACAATGGGCTACATGAATCCTTCCTGGCACTGGGGTATGCTTATGTTTTATCTAATATATTCATTTGCACACATAGGGATAATGAATATCTAGGTCTTCATAACAAAACTTTATCCTTCAAAAGCTCTGTATGATCAGTATACAACTTTTGATGGAGCAACTAGAGTGTTTGAGTCTCATGGAAAACCTCAAAAATCTATTCATAGCAACAAATCATTCCATCAGTCAAATCATACATACATATCACATCATCTCATCTCACATTTGATGTTTAAATGATTAATTCTTATTATAAGAGTTATTATTTATTCATGATTTTTATACATTCTGTGGTGTCATCCATTAGATTTTCAAAACCCATGTCACATCATACCATATGTTTTGAGTGATTAAAGCATACAGGTTCATTCACATTAGATCATCACATAATGCATAACAAATTTCATTTACCATATCATAACAACATAAGTTAAATGCATACAATACATCAAAATTGAACATGCATTTAAATGATAAGCATTGCATCCATATATGCATCCATCATCATCATCTAGATCATGCCATCTAAGCATCCACACATCATAAAGCATAAGTCATGTAAACTACATAAGCATAAGATCATAAAGTAGTCCATCTACACCTACACATCATAACATCTAAAGCATCACATCACATCATATCACATAAGATCATGATACTGCATCACATAAACATAAAAACATAATCATAAAGGATACACATAATGAGTCTCAAAGTCTAGATATCATATAAATATGTGTCCAAATAAGTACATGTAGGTACAAAATTACCAATAAGGCTACAATTATGTAGGTCTACTGACCTTACACTCAAAATAGTATAAGATGCCCAAGGGCCATAGTGCTCAAGAGTGGCCTACACCACTAGCATCACCTCTGCCCTCACCACCCCCTCTAGGAGGTGGTATAGAACTAGCACCCCCTATGCTCTATCCGAGACCTGGTCTTATGGCTCGATCGAGTTGATGACTACCCTGAAGTACTCTAGCTGGTCCTCTGTGACCCTCCTACCATAGGCCTCTCTGGTAGGTGGTCTCCCCGAAGCTTGACCTCATGCTCTAGAGCTAGGATGTAGGATGCATCTAGAGTGCACTACTCCAAGTCCTCTGCTAGAAGCCCATGCAAATATTAGATCTTTACACCTGCATCTAAACCACTAGGTCCTTGAGGCACTATAATAGGTGGCACAATCTATCCCTGAGTAGCACCCCATCGGTAGTAAGTTGATCTACCTATCGTATGTGTCCCTCACTTAAGGTTTGAACCTAGGCCTAAACTCTAATGGTGGCATCCCTCTACTACACCTAAATATGAGATATCTATAGCTCGACCTCAACCTGGTGCAGTTGAGCCTAGATAGGGGAATCTTGCTCCTTAGGAGCTAACTCCTCCTCCTCCTTTAGGGCAACCTACCTCTCCCTACTCCTCCTACCCCCAATCATCTATCTGAGCCTACACTCGATGCCCATCTAGATCCTTAGCCTCTACCTCATCCAAAGTCTACCCCAGGTGAACTCCACCCTACCATAATTGCATACCCCACTAGTGGGTATATGCCTCTATAACTCTAGCATCAACCATACTAGGATCAACTATAGGAGGGTCATCCTCCTCTAACACTATTGTAACTTGAGGTGGTGGAAGGTTCTTCTCTATAGTAATCTGATGGTATACAACTAGCTTGAGAGGGATGCCGAACTTTCTAAGCACTTAGAATAGTAGAAAAACTCTTTGATGTCATCCTTGTGGTCGATAACCCATCGATCACATCGAGTGTGAGTTGTGAAGCTAGTTGGGTCCTCCTAGGTAGGGCACTCATGATAGGGCCTCTAGATAATGTTAGTGGCCTACAAACTAGTCAATGATGTCATGTAATGGGAAATATCCCCTACATAAGGTTGACTCTTGCGCTCCTCGAGCTCTCTAGGCCACCTAGATCCATAGCACTAGATATCATCATCTATCGTAGTGATCTCCATAGGAAGTCCTACTAGGTGGTCCACCTTAATATGCTCCCATCCCTAGATCTGAAGGAGCAAGTTGTATGTAATGTTGGCCCATTCATAGCACTAAATGTGGTATAACTCATCATAGCACTATGCCAGTAGTGCGCTCCCCCAAGCATAGATGATAGGTGCCTCACTATCAATCAAGTCTTGTACCATCGCTAAGAGGTTCCATGGGAACCTCACTCTAGATAGTTAGGTATAAGGATGTTACAAATCACCATCAATAGGATAGCATGTCTTGAGAAGACATCCTCTTGGTACCATCGGTAATATAAATCTTCCAAAATGAGTAATCCCAAAGGTAGCAGGGATGTCTCCCAAAGACCCTAGTAAAAATTGCATCTCTAGTACTAGTGGGAGAAGAGAAAATGGGCACTCCATCAAAAGGGATCCTAAAGATCCTATAGATATCCTCTAGAGTAATGGTCATCTCATCGGTAGGAAGGTGGAAAGTATTAGTCCTGGAGTCCCATCTGTGGGCTAGGGTAGTAAGGTAAGCCTGAATCTGACATAATCATCGGAAGCCTAGTGACATACTAGAGCTCGTGAGCATCAAGCCACTCCTAGTCTATGTCATCCAAGAGGGGCATAAGGTCCCCAAGTAGCTTCGGGTCTCGAGCTTGAGCAGATAAAATCTAAAGAGTGCAAAATGAATCTAAAATAAATGCACTTACAAGCTAAAAGCAATAAAATCCTAAAAATGGTGCAAGCTAATCTAAAATATGCCTAAGGAAACAAACATTATGATTAAATGCACCTAAACATTCAAAAAATCAAAAACTACACTTCAAATTTGCAAAAAAATCAATTAATTTGCTCAAAAATTCAAAAATCTAAGTAACAAACCTAGTTGCTCTGGCGCTCGTGCAGGAGCGGCCAAAAGCGTTTGAAGCTGAGTTTCCAATGGTAAAAAATTTGACCGTTGGAGTTTCAAACTGGTCGTTGATAGTAACAATGGCTAGTCGTAGGCCAAGCTAGCCACTCTTAGCAAAAGCAATCAATAGGTGGCACGCCAACGGCATGCTCCCATGGCCAAAAATCACAAAAAATATAAAACTAAAACTAAAGGAAACCCACTAAAATTGACCCTAAACTAGTCCTATCTATGGGTTTAGTTCATTGCCAATAGGGTTAATGAGGTTCCTTTACCAAATTATTTAGTTAGGTTCATTTTATCACATTAACAAAAGGAGGTTAGGGTTTAGAAAGGTACCCATGAAGCTTCGACTCCTCCGTTGGTCAAAGCCTCCCCCTGCTTGGCCATCATGTCCGCTCAACAGCAAATTTGGTAGCACTCTGTGTCACAATCATACAATCACACCTCAGAGCTCCACAAGTACAATGATAGCTAGAAATAATGAGGTGAAAAACCCTAATTTTTTTATATTTCCACTTTTTCCTCAGCCATTACTGGTATCAACGGCCCAAAATTTTTGGCCACTGGACTTGATAATAGCCACGAAGCACTAATTGGGGGTTGCTGGACCTGACAACGACAAGAACCAATGAGAAATTTACTCAATTTCTCACCACAAAGCACCTCAAAATGGGCCATAAAGTACACCTATTGGTCCAAAACAACCAAAATAAGCACAAATACCAAAAAAAATTACATATATCAAATCCAAAAACATCATAAAATCAAATAACAACAAAAATCCCAATTGAGCCTCGTATTCAGTTATTTGCCCTATACACTTGGCGATTGCAGCGACTAGCGCTCCATGCAATTCGGCAAGATGAGCAAATTACCATAAGGCCACTTGGGGTAAAATAGTTATGGAAGAATTGAGATGCTTCACTTCAAACCCGAAGAAGGCCATGATGGTCGGACCACCCCATGGGAGCGAGGATCCATCTCATTTCTCCTATAGCAAATAGTGATTCAACACAAGCTAAAATAGAATTGCTATCACCTTGATTCCCTAAGAAGGCCATTATGGTCGGACCGCCCCATGGGATAGAGATGCACAATTACCAAATAGGGTTGAAATCACACCTGGATGGGAACTTACCCTATAACAACAAAGCAACCCTCTAAGGAGGTCCAAATCATTCATTTTGGTCAAGCGACTCATCACTTTATTAATAGTCCTTTCCTCATCGACTTGTCGCTTGAGGGGGTAGTCAAAATTTTCAACAATCATAATCAAAGTCAACAAAATATCATCTCGATCATGTCAAGATTGCGTTCATCTTATGAATCATTGCCAACAACTATCATAAGCTTACCCTTTGCTAGGGCAAAAAGCAAATATGATAGTTAAGCTTGTAGCTCTCCTCCTTTTGGACCTATAGTAGCACTGAAGCTACCCGAATAGCCTCTGATGAATGGAGTGCAAACTTCCACAAATTTAAGCCTTCCATTCCATTGGAAGCAATGATTCTAGGATGTGCACCCTCCCGCATGACTGGGGCATCCAATGTTGATCAGATCAATGATCATCATCCAACCTACAATGTGACCCTAGGTGGTCTATTTTTGCTCTGCATTGTGTTTTCCCACAATGCATCCCAAAAAGGGGCATCTATAGACACCTAAAATACATCATGTTTAGGAGACTACCCATATGGACACATTCACAGACCATATGAATCCTCTTGGATCTCTCCAAGAGCAAGCAATGGTCCTAACCACTCAAACAGGGTAGTTCTAGCCCATCTAGGCTTGGCCGCTCTCAAGCAGAGCGGCCACCACACCTGGCCACTGAAGACTACAGTGGCCACATCCTAGCCACTTGACCTCGATAGTGGCTAGCACTACATGCACTAGCCATGAATGGGATTCAGATCATGCCAGTAATGGCCAGCTTTGCACCTTTGCATTGTTTAAGGGCAGATTTTGGTGAGGAACTCCTTGAGTTCCTCCCTAACTCCCCTTCAATGCTAGTTAATGATTGTGACCTTCCCTCTAGAACAAGAAGGTCGCATGCAGATTTGGATTGAAGCTTCTCTAGGAAGCCAATGTCTTAGATCTGAGAGAGGAAAGTCTACATATGGACTCTCCCACAAAGAGCAAAAGAGAGACAATTTTCAAAGCTTATGCGAAGCCCTATCGAAATGGAGAGCCAAGCTACGTCCTTTTGAGAAGCATTGGAGCATCATCCGATTGAGCCACGTCCATGCATCAGTATTCAGATCCATCATTCCCAACCACCCAATCAGTGTAGGAGACACACCTGGCGACCCTTGAACATCAATTCTAGCAAGGAGGATAGTGCTACAACCCCTGATTCATGAGGAGAAGAGTTTCATATCATGGTCGTTGTCTCGGACAGTGGCCCGTAGGCATATTTTAGGGCATAGATGTTATTTTCCTTTGCTTTAGCTTAGATTCATTACTGCTTGATTTGTTGATTAGTCATAGCTCAGATCTGATTTCATTAATGCATCTATTTCATATTTCTTAGCTTTTCATGCATTTATCATTCTTTTTATGCTTATATTATCATATCTATCAAATCCATTGACAAAGGCCTCATCCGGAGAGGTGGCCCATCCTATTAAGCATGCTTGGTTGTTTACATGAGTGCATGTACAGATCTTCAGGATCGGATTGAAGCAGTAGGAGCACAAAGATCCCTCCAGGACCAGATCTGGAGAAGGGGGCATCTGTAAGCCCCCATACAGTTTCATGTGTGGGACCAGGAGGCCTACGTAGGTGCACACTGTTCCTTGCGGGGAATATATCCAACCACTACTCTATTGTGTAAATATTTGTATCAAAATGATGGGTATCCCTCAGAGGGATGAACTTGTAACCGAGGACTTGAGATATCAATAAATAAAGCATCTTTATTTGTTTTCTTATTTTCGTGTTGCATGTGCTTTCAATACTTTCATTTTGTGCAAGTAATAATATACATAATAAATCAAATTGCAAGTAGGGTAGTCGAGGTGCGTGCTTCTCGGGGTCGCACAATATTTAATTCTATTTATTTTTGGAAACTACTATAAATTCTCTATTACCTGATTTATTTTATTGGTAATGTGGTTTCTACATATTCTTCCAAGGGAAAATATTATTGAAGCAACTAAGAAGAGTTTTTTGAAAGCTAATGGTAGGATCGGAGGAAGAGTTTATTTTATAAAAACCTTAGGTGGACCTAGATTGTGAGGATCTCATTGAGAGTAACAAATTTGCTCTAGGAGAAACATTCACCAATATATTCCTTTGTTTCTCTCATTGGAACTTATCTTTTAAATTTCTAACTAGATGGATGCCTTAGTTTTAAGAGTAATTTTTTTGAGGTTTTTTAAAAAACCTCATTTGTCTTTTATAGATTTTTTTTAAAAATCTATTTCCTTTCCTCTTTTGAATTGTAGCTAATAACATCATGGATGAGACGATAGACAACATGGCTACCACAAAAGAAGAAAAGAAGAGGTTGAATATCTCTAGTCAAACCCCTAGTATTAGAGAAGCCATGGGTAGGATTTTGTGCTTAGTAAAGACCTCCAAGCCACATGACACAGGTGTAAAATTGGTCCATCTTTTTTGCTACATAGATGTAAGAGGATGTCTTGATTGGTTACATTTAAAGAAATGTAGGGAAAATTATAGTAGATATAAATAAAATGTTAGTGTTTTTATATCCATTATGAAAATTTAAAGGGGGTCATAGTGCAACACTTTTGCTCATCCTGCCCCCAAGGACCTCAAATTCATGACTATTTTTTTTTTTTTCCTCCAAAACTAAAAATTTTGAATTTTGAATATGGAATATGTCAAGGAATATTCCTTGGCCTAGAAGGAAAATAAGATCTATGGGTACACACTTGCATCATGATGACATAGATCCACATTAGCAAGACAAAAGAGAGTATATATTATTTGTTGGAGTTTAAGTTTAATATTGTTGCTTTATCTCCCAAGTGCTTAGGAAGATGGCTAGCCAAACATAAGATAAGACTTGGCACATGAGAGGTCCTTCGTTCAAATCCCTCCACTCCCATAATATTTTGATGCATTATGACATCAAAATTACATCATGGATGATATGATAGTTAATGATGATGGGGTATCAGATGATTTCACCCCTTTGTTGTAAATTCATGACATGGAAACAATGTATGATTAACACGTGGTAGTTTGGACTAACATGGTAGTCCATATAGGTGATGTGGTAGTTATTGGTTGCAAATCCAGCCTAACGGGAAGGTGGGAGAAATAGATCAACCTAATGTTCCCATGAAGCTACACCAATATTAAACAACCATCACACCCGAGGAAGGCAACGCGGTCGATCTCTAGAGAACGCCAGTTCATAGATGGGTTCCTAGCTACCTACCTACAAATTGGGGGAGGAAAAGGGAGAGCAAGAAATAAAGAAAGCAAAGGAGATCATAACTGAAACTAACAAGGATATATGTAGTCGCATCAAGACGCATGGTTTTCCTACCCATAGGAGTAAACACTGGTGTGCCACCTAACAGATCAGTTGATGACACTCTTGCCTGCACTGAGCACTGGCATATTGAAAGCAAATTCTAGAACTGGGTGGATGGGTGCATGAAATCTAGGATGCATAATTAGAGCACTCCCAACCCCACCAACTTTAGCAAAAATAAACCCTCTTCCCCAATACGAATGTGAATGTGAATTCCAAAACTACCCAGCAAAGCCCATGAAATCCAAATAGAAAAATTAAATGAGAACGATCAAATAGCCATCGTAAAAATAAACATTAGCACACACATACATAAAATATATTGCAAGAGCACTAGTCAAAGACCAAACAATGACACACTTGTATTTATAAAAAGAAAAAGGCTTTACATATGAATTATAATGGCTACATAGCCTCCCTTTGTAATGACCAGCATTCCACTATTTATATATAAATTATAATAAATTCAATATACAGGCATTAATGGCACTAGACGGGAAGACATTGTGGAAGTGGACTGACGTTCAATTGGTACACTGCTCCATGGGAGAATGTCATCTATCCAAAAGAGAGCAGGAGCCTTCTACATGAATCTAGGTCTTCAATCACTCTCACATTCATGCTAGGCATTGAATTATTACCTATTTAGCCCCTTCAATCTGACTACAAGCCTTTGAACAGGTGGATGAGCATCTTAATTAATTATCTTGGAAGCCGCATTATTTCAAACCACTTTGCCACCCATGGAGAGCATGTATCTAAGTAGTTGATATAGTTAATGCACCTTCCTCAGGATTTCTAATGCTTGTGGTACCAGGTGGACACTTTGGCTTGTACTTTATCTCAAATTTCCACCCTTCTGTATCTTTTCAATGGGGCGGGAATCGGACCTAATATTCAATTATCACTTTTCCAAAAAAAAATCTAGACTCCATCCCTCGTTAGGGTAGTGGCCCCACCATCCTCTAGATTTTCCACCTTTGATAGGGTGAGGACTTCTTGACAAGCGGGAACAAGTACCTTATTTAAAACTTTTCGCCCTACTATAGGATGGGGATTCGGGATCAGTCTTTAATGCTTGTCCTACTAAAAATATGCCGAACTAGTCTTAGTCTTTTGAGGAGGGTGGGCTTTTGGGATCATTCCTTTCTTAGTAGACGCTCATTTTTCCACCCATCAGACCATTTGCTTCTACCATCCACTTCACGTTTGAGACCCAC